>CAEGAE010048835.1:0-21347 GCA_903067095.1 Girardinus metallicus
ACACAAAAAACGGATTAGCAGAGGCTCTTAGAGGAATCAACAAGAAAACTTAGCAAGGCTACGAAGGGCTGGTGTACCAATACTGGCAAACACTCTGGCAGAGAGGTGCTGGCAGTCAACTGCTCATATACTCTTCTGATGACAAGATAGGACGCAGGTGCGTGGAACCAGTAACGCCGGCACACCCTCCAAGGGAGACAGCCTCCTGGCACCCTGTGGTGGACAAACGGTGGTAGCTGAAAAATAGAAAACCAATCCCACACCCTGGTACACAACAGATATGAACTGTGACACATCCACATGAAGTGTCTTCATTACGTTGATGAAGATACATGATTGTCTTCATTGACAGACAATCATGTGGATAAATCCACATCCACATGACTGACATGAATCCACATCCACATGATTTTATATTCAAGTTCAAAAGATTTGCATTTACCAGTAGTTAAAGGGCTCTGCTGATTAATTATTTCTGCTCCCACTTACTAAAGACTTGTTACTCAGATCTGGTAAAGCTGTTTTCCAAAAACAATCCCTCCAATTACATTTGTTAATTAGACGTTTCCAAGCCATGACATTATCATCTGGGCTTTCCCTCATTATTTAAAGAGATAGTAATTATTCCTTATGTAAACTTATGATTAATAAATAAATGTCTGACATTTTCTCTCATTACTATGGCATTGAGCAAATATGACTAATTTTGTTATTTCTGACTGACCAAAGAAGTTTGGTCTGATTTAACTTCTGACAGAGGGAACAAAAAGTGAATGTGTCTTTTTTTGTTTGGTGTTTTTTTTTGTTTGGGTTTCAACTGCATCACAAATTCTCAACATATGTGATCTCAAAGCAGTTCAAAAGCAGGACCAGTTCCTCTTACACACAGCGCAACAGAATTCTAAATACACTCACCAGCCACTTTATTAGGTACACCTTGCTAGTACTGGGTTGGACCCCCTTTTGCCTTCAGAACTGCCTTAATCCTTTGAGGCATAGATTCAACAAAGTACTGGAAACATTCCTCAGAGAGTATGAATGCTATCATGTCCATATTGACATGGTAGCATCATGCATTTGCTCCAGATGTGTCGGCTGCATATCCATGATGCGAATCTTGCTTTCCACCACATCGCAAAGGCTGTCTATTGGATTGAAATCTAGTGATGGCGGAGGCCATTCGAGTACAGTGTACTCATTGTTGTGTTCAAGAAAACAGTCTGAGATGATTGGTGCTTTTATGACATGGCATGTTGTCCTGCTGGAAGTAGCCATCTATGGTCATAAAGGGATGGTCAGCATCAGGGTGTGCATTGGCACAATGCTCAATTGGTTCTGATGGGCCCAAAGTGTGCCATGAAAATATCCCCCACACCATTGCACCACCACCAGCCTGAACTGTTGATACAAGACAGGATGGATTCATGCTTTCATGTTGTTGACACCAAATTCTGACCATACCACCCAAATGTTGCTGCAGAAATCGAGACTCAGGCAACGTTTTTCCAATCTTCTATTGTCCAATTTTGGTGAGCCTGTACGAATTGTAGCCTTTTGCAGCTGTACCCCATCTGCCTCAAGGTTCAACATATTGTACTTTCAGAAATGCTATTCTGCATACCTCGGTTGTAATGAGTGGTTATTTGAGTTACTGTCGCCTTGTCATACAACTGGTATCACCGGGCCCTCTGACCACCATCGGCAAGCAAAGCAGGGAAAGGCAGCTGAAATGCACTTGAAAGACATAACAATTAAGATAGACAGAGTGGGGGTTTGAATGGGCAGCCCACCAACCCTGAGTCACCATATTTTGACCATATTTTGCTAATTGGTAAAGGTTGTCTAAGGAAATTCAGCCAACTGTCACTATGAGTAGTTAGTTGATGGACACAAATGCAGCAGATGAAGGCACAGAGTAGATTTTGTGATATTTAATTAACAAATAAAGAACAAAAGCTTGTAATCAAAAACCATGTAGTACATGGTTTTTGTTTTGGTTTATGTTTACTCCCACGGAGTAAACATAGGAAGCCAGAAATTAGCAAAACAGGAACCCAAAATGACAGTGGTGAATGGATGGGAAAATAATAACGAGAAAAACCGGCAAGGAGTGACTGAGGATAAGGTACACTGGGGAGACTGAATGCTGAACAAAAGACTTAGGCTGATGAGCTAACAGTTTGCAGATGTAAGGAAAGAGCAACAGGCAGACTGAGTAGAAGGACAGAGAAAGTGGGAAAGGGGGCGAGGGAGAGTGCACTGGGACTAGGAAATAAATCTAACACTAAAGAATAACTAGACTAAAGAAACATAATTATTTGCCGCATGTCTTCCCCCTCTCTCATTACCCTCTTTCCTGTTGAACTACTTTCAAATAAAGGCCACAAGAGCCAGAAAAAAAGAAGAAGAAAGAAACAAGTAATAAACATGAAGTAGAATCACTGATAAAGATTCTAGTTCATTCATAGACAAATTTTGTCTATGTTTGTCTATGGAAAAATTTATAGACAAACATACACTACTTAGCAGTAGTCAGTATGGATTCAGAGCAAATCGGTCAACATCACTAGCCCTAACTGACTTAACAGAAGAAATTACCAATGCAACAAATGCAACAGATGATAAGAAATTAGTTGTAGGGGTATCCATAGATCTAGAGAAAGCTTTTGACACAATAAATCATGATATCTTAATTAAAAAATGAGAAAGTTATGGAATTTGAAGAGTAGTTTTGAACTGGATGAGGAGTTATTATATTGAATCTAAATGTCTGGAGATTGTATGTGGGGTACCTCAAGGGTCAGTACTGGGACCAGTGTTATTTAATTTGTATATAAACAACATAAGCAAAGTGTCTAATGTATTAAAATTTGTGTTATTTGTTGACAACACAAATACTCTAGTCTCTGGTAAAAACTTGCAACAAGTTCTTTCCATAGTCGCCTCAGAAATCAGTAAATTAAAGAAATGGTTTGACAATAATAAATTATCACTAAATGTGGACGAGATTAAAATCATGGTTTTTGGGAACTGTTACAAAAATACTCAAATTGAAGTTCAGACAGAGGGTGTAACTCTAGAAAGGGAATATGTTAATAAATTTCTTGGTGTAGTAATAGATGACAAAATCAGTTGGAAACCTCATATTAAACATTTACAGAATAAATTAAGTAGAAGCATATCCTGGCTAAGGCTAGACATATTCTGAATAATATATCACTTCATATTCTATTTAACTGTTTGATTCTGCCATATTTACCATATTGTTCAAAAGTGTGGGGAATTAATTACAAAAGCTCTTTACATCCACTAAGTATCCTACAGAAACAAGCCATTAGAATCATCAATAATGTTGGTTATTATGAGCACACAAACCCGTTATTCTTAAAATCTAGAATTCTTAAATTTGAAGATCTGGTGGAATTTAAAATAGCTAAAATTATGTTTGAGGCATCTAATAAGCTGTTACTTGAGCACATACAGAGTATGTTTTTTGAAAGAGAAGGGGGATATAACTTAAGGGGTTACTCAAACTTAAGGATTTATAGTTTAAAAACAACAAGAAAGAGCTTTTGTATTTCAATTCATGAGGTAAAGTTATGGAACAAGTTAAATGAGGAGTCAAAATGTAATACAATTTAAAAGGAAATATTGGGAGGTTATCTGTAAAGTGGCGCAGTTGGTAGCACTGTTGCCTTGCAACAATTGAACCCAGGAAGATCCTGGGTTCAGTTCTTGGCCTGCATGGAGTTTGCATGTTCTCCCTGTGGGTTCTCTCCAGGTACTCCAGCTTCCTCCCACAGACCAAAAACATGACTGTCAGGTAAATTGGTCTCTCTAAATTCTCCCTAGATGTGTGTGTGTGCATGGTTGTTTGTCCTGTCTGTCTTTGTGTTTGCCCTGTGACTCTCCAGCAATCTTTCAAACTTGCTGGTTCTGCCATGATAGTTGGAGCCTGTTTTTATCTGTCCCAACTCAACCAGAGACAAACAGTTCACAACTCAAATATTTTCATACTGTGGCTGAGACTTCCTGATGCTGTCAGGGTGAAAACCAGGTTCCATTGGACATTTTTGCATTTTAGAATGCAGTTCTTCCAGCCCACCTCCAGACTCTGGTTTGTTTAATCAAGTAAAGAAAGATCTACAGGTCTGTTAAAAGAGGCTATATCAATCAGACCCTTATTCTTCCTGCCCAAAGAATGCTCGTCTGTGAGGTTGGAGCGCAGATGAAGGGAGCTTTGTGGTCACAGCTGCCTCTCTCACAAGTAAGGTCTTTTTGCGGCTCAAGACTGTTGGATAAATCAAGAACTATGTTGTATAAAAGGTCTATTATATTGCAAGATGGGCTTTAAGGTCCTGACTGCATATTAAATAAAGGTGGTAATTGCCTTAAATTTGTGCTCTCTCTCTGCTGATATCACTGTCACTCTACCACAAATGGCTAATACACAGAAGGGACTGAATAAGGGTATCATCATTCTCGTGTTTTTTCATAACAATGGAGACATATGAAACTCCTTTCCTGAATATTTCCCCTTCCAGCCCTTTCCCCAGGCATGGACTGACAACACTCAGTCCATGCTTGACAACAGTCCAGGGTAGACAGATGTGATTCAGGCGGACAAAGCCATTGGCAGAGCTAAGTGAAAGAGGGAGGAGATGAAGTGTTTTTCTAAATGTTAGGAGGTTAGACAGCACAGTTTTCTGTTCTGGCCAAACAAACAGAGACTGTGTTCTCCATAAACTCCACAGGCTGGGAGTGCTGACCCTACCATCCAAATAGGATATGAACAAGAGGTTCTTGATGTAGTTCTTGCTGAACATAACTGTTTTCAATTAGAATGGATTTGTTTTTTCTAAATGAACCATGTGATTAGTGGATCTCTATTTTGTAGACCCCTTTTTGAATCTATTGTAATGATTTAGGATTTAATGTTGTAGCTTAAAAGGATCCATGATAGTTGTAATAAATAGATTTTATTTGAGAAATATTTATTTCAGATGTAAAACAATACAGTAATAATACTGTAGGTTGTTTAGTTTTTATATTTTTTAATTCAATATTGTCACACAAACGCTGCCATGTTGTACACACTGCAATGGATTCTGGTTAAACAGCGATGAGTAACGTCTTTAAGCCTTTTCAAATTGAACCAGAGCATGTTGAAATCAATGGTAATGTAGAAATCACAAGAGGTAATGAAGAAGAGGGTGACTGAATGGAGGAAGATGACAGAGTTGACTGTAGGAGCTGATGTTTGCTAATGTTGCTACCTTCAACTTCATAAATGAAACAATGAATGACACATACCTTTGGTTGGGTTGTGTGATCCGGTAAGTATTTCTATAGCTCTGTTTCTGGTCTGTCAACAGCTGTTTAGGGTCCGATCTTTGTCCGAACTGTAAACGGGGTGGCAGTAGTGCCACTTCCGCAGAGCTCCGTTAGCATTTAAAAGGGCTGCCTGCCTCTGATATTTCTTCTAGCAGTTTTCACTCTCTAGTCGGCGGCAGCAGGATTAGGGCCTTTGCAGATAAAAACTGTCAGCTCTTCATTTGCTTTTTGCTTGTGAAGGTAATGATCACATGTTGGAGTCTTTGTCAGTTTTGCTAATGTATATGATTCAAAGTATTCTGGATAGAAATGTTGAGGGTGAAAATAGGTCCTTTGGAAGTTATGTTCGACTCCCTCCCATTGTGCTCTTTTCTTTTTCCAGATGGGAAGCGAACCAGACTCACCTTGCTCTTTTTTTTTTTTAATTACTCCAACAGTAACAACGGAGTATGACATTATATAAAATTACACCAGTCAAACACAACATTATAAACAACAATGGTGTAGATTCCTATTACAATCCACAGCATCATCAACCCTTCAGGTGAAAAGATGGCAATCTCTATGTGTGAAAAATATAACAAAAGATATACATTTTTTGAAGTAATTATTAGCTTTGGCATATCACAAATAGCATTTTTTTAGTTAATAGGAAAATTATTACCTCATATTTAGGCCAACATGTTTAACTTATTTCGGATCTCTTAAAAAATTGGAACTTTAAAAAACAATGAACATTTGTAATTTTTCAGTTTTTGACCATTTTCATGTGGTTTCAGAGGGCATTCGTTTTGCACCCAGAGAAGTGAATCTTTGATGCAATTTTTTTTATTTGTCTGCAGCACCATATAACTGAACCATGTCAACAACCAGCCAAATAAGGTAACTTGATCTAACTTAATGTCATGCTTGTAGCATTTCAAAGAAGACAAGGTGAACTGAAATTGTTGAACATGCAAAAAAACAAAAATAATCTAGTGAGGAGGCGAGAGAATTAAGAGAGCTGCAGCAGAAGGGAGAGTTTATGAGTTGCATGAGTATCATGGTTTAACTAATGACAGGAATGTGAGGTGGCTGGGGAAGAATCATAACAGGGCAAACAGAAAAGGTATCTAAAAAGTACCTTTTTAGACACCATAGACAACACAGACAGGGCCAAGTCGAAGGGGGTCTAAAAGAATCAACCTATCTAATTATTATTACTTTTGTCAGTTTCAAGATATTTCAGAGACCACTGTGGACTTTTCAGGCTTCCAACATATTTGTCCTCACTATACAACATTCATTTGATTAGGCATTTTATAAAAAAAAAAATGCAATTTGCAGTTCAGCAGAATGATGCCGATGCCAAGGTTGAATAGCATGTGGTAAAAAAAAAAAGTTATTGAAGCTTTGAGGCACTGGAAAACAGCTTCCCTTTAATTAAGCAATTCATAATTTCAGCAACAAATTCCACAATTTCAGAAACAGGTACTTCTAACATATTTGTTTTAGAATCCATCCATTCATGAAAAATCCCCTGTACTTTCATAACCTTTTATCAAGTCCAGAGGACTCCAAAACAGTTCAAACCACATTCAGTCATTTTCATTCATGCACACATTCACACGCTGATGGTGGCAAGCTACTGTATTATAGCCACAGTTTGACAAAGGCTAGGCTGCATACACAACCACTACTAGCAGGCAAGGCAAGTGAGACGTCTTGCCTGTTAGGCAAGTGAGACGTCTTGCTTGTTGTTGGATAGGATGCAGGCTTGAACCAGTGAAAATTTTGTTTTGGCTTAATAAACAAAAAGACAAATAGGTAGTGTGACTAACTGCCTGAATATACAAGGACCAATATTCAAACAGAGCAGGGCTTTTCATTTTTCCAGTACACTCACTTCAAACAATATATTTTACAGCAGACAACCAAGCATCCAGGTGAAAAAAAAAAACAAACAAAAAAAAACAACTAAGACTTGCGGTTTTTAGAAAGCAGATAAAACTGAAAAGGCCACTACCCCACAGCTGTCACATCCTATTGTCTACAGAGAGAGTAACAGCTGAGGAGTTTCTGTGTGGTAGCATCAAAGCTTCTTCCAAAGATCTGAGAGCAGATTGCAAAGAAACTCCAGGCGTTCTTCATGTGGGTCAACTCTGTGATGAACACTTGGGTTAGCAATTTGCTCAGGGCTGTCTTAGGTTGGCTCCTGCTGTCTCACTGTGCACAGATTTGGAGGACTAATCTGTGAAACATGTTGGAAGTTTATTTTATAATAAATTACAAATTGATATCTGTAACTAGTAAAAATTAGTTAAATTAATTTGATTTTCCAAGTAATTTATAAAGATATAGAAGATGAGATCAATCTCCCTATTCATTTTTAATGGAAGGATTGAATTCAGTAGCCATGGTGCAATGGCATTAAATACTGTTGGATCTGCTGTCCAGGTGGAAGCTGATTGAACTGGCCGTAGCTGTGTTTAGGCCTGTCACGATAACAAATTTTGCTGGGCGAGTAATTGTCACAGAAATTGTTGCAATAATATTGTCATTTTGAAACCATTATTAATGGCATAAAAATTGTATAACAATGCAAATGTCATGGTGGAATCTAGTCTTCTTACCCACATGCAGAAACACCAGGCAAAGGAAGGAATCAGTTAAACAGTTTATTGCAAAATGTACACATAGTGGAACTGAATGTTTGCAGGATTTGGAACTGACCACCAAAGGGGAACGACGAAGCGATGAAGGTGACAGAGATTTGGTGAGTTTGCTGTATGGGAAGTTGGAGGATCTTCGGACATTAGAACGGTCTTACTTGTGAGCTGATGTGTTAGATCTGTGGTGGGGTCATAGAGGTTTCCAGGAGTGGTGATCACCAGGGAGGCTTGCTGCTGTTTGGGCGGAGAAGCTGTGCTGGAGGGTGGACAGGTAAGTTCTAGGTTCACCAGCGGCAAGGAGCGAGAGGAACGGCCAACTGAGGAAACCGGGCAGGTAAGTTATCGGCAGAGGTGTCAGTGGACTCGGGCGACCAGTGGGTAATTTCCACAGCGTCACGAGGAGTGGATTGCACAGGGAATATTCGGTCCTTGAGCCACCAGAAGGAAACATCCAACGGATTCACAATGGTTCACCTGAAGAGAAGTCACAGAGAAAATTACTCAGAGGATTACACAAAGAAACACTTAGAGAGCTTACTGGGCCTGTGGTACCAAACATTGGTTAACACTCTGGCAACGAAGTGTTGGCCGCTCTGTCCTCTTATAGTCCTCTGATGATCTGATGACTTGCAGGTGAGCAGAACCACCAGGTGCCACTGATCACGCCCTCAGAAGGAAAGCAGCCTCCAGGCGCCCTCTGGTGTAGGATAAGGAGAACAGCAGGAAAAGGCACAGACCACCAACCCTGATCCCAACAGCAAATACACTCTGTCAGAGGTCAAACAACTAATTTTGAAAGAACATTTCACACTGGAACTGTAAGACATTTTAAATATAAGCAATAAAGGGTGGGGGTTTGCATTAGGCACTGTTCACTTTCAGATCCTCCGCTTGATGGCAGAGGGGTGAGGGGCACTCTCCACAAGATGCTGCCCTGGGCAGTTGCCCATGTCGCCCATATCAGAAACGCCACTGCATCCTTGAGCATGGATGCTCATGACCTCTCAATAGGACAGTCTCCAAGCAAGGTATCCTGCAAAACTGTTCAACGTTTGTCGCTGTTGTTGCTATGGTGTCCCGTGTATTGGGTTCAGTCTGAGTGGAGGAAAACTGAGGCTTTTAGCTTCCCTTGTGTTGAGCCGTTACCAAGGGAATGAGAGGGGAGGTATAACTCAAGCCACCGGAGTTAAGCCTATTATCATCCAGTCTCTTTGGTAGGAAGTGAGAGTCACAACAATAATAAACAAACAATATTATCGCCCTCATTTTATTATTGAGTTCATTTTAATTTATCGTGCAATTAATTGGTTTATTGTGACAGACCTATCAGTGTTTCCATTAACTATATAATTGCTCAAATTGAAATAAAAATAATTAATTTGCCTAATGGAAACACAAGAATAAAAAAAACGCATGTTTTTCAATAAACGTTTTTGCAGAAGGATGAGGTTTTCTTTGGCCGTATCAAAATAGGTGCATTTTGCAAAACTGTAATGAAACACTTGTTTCACATCACAAGTATCAACAACAAGATGTTGTTACTGGCGAAAACATCAAAGATGACAGGAAGTAGTAGGAGGATGAGGGTTTATGTTTGTTTTTTTGCGCACAGTGTGCAGTTGGCTCCATGAGAGCTCTCATAGCATCACACAATTCATAAAAAGTTTTGTCATTCAAATGTGTTGGTTCCAAAGCTCTTCTCTGTGTGTATAAAACCGCTGACTAGAATTTTCCCAAAATGCTGCCTACATACCCACTCCCAAGTATAAAGAGCTTGTCGCTCCAATGCCTGAATAAGATGCAGACGTCTGATCTATTCATAATTCAAGACTGAGTTATGAATAGATCTCATGTAACCATTTACAGCAATTGCTGGCATGACTATTAGTGACTTATCCCATATATAAGCTTATTTAATTTTAATTCTTATTTAATAGAAACACCACAACTGTGAAATTGTGTTTTTTCAACACTAACAACATACACAAAGATTTGCACACATTTGTAATGGAAACACAGTCAACATGGCAGGATGAATGTTCTTTTGGATGCTCATGACCTGCATCATCTGGTATGATAAAATGAAAGATTTTTATCTCATCATTCCTTATTTAAAGTAGAACAAGGTGTGGGAATAGCAGGTGTGGTCCAGAAAAATTGCAAAAATTGGCGCATGCTGAAGTAGCAACATATTATGAAAACTAAGATATAGGAAACCAAGAAGTCTACTATGCAAATGCAGTTAATGGACCTTAATGTTTTCAGATTGTGGGAGGACAAAAATCCATGCGTGCATAGGGAGAAGATTCAAATTCCATGCAGAAAGAACTCAGTCCACATTTCAAAACCTGAACCATCTCACTGCAAGGGACATGCACCACACACACTCCAAGGTGTGTGTGTGTGTGTGTGGGTGGGTGGGCGTGTGGGGGTGTGTGTGTGTGTGTGTGTGTGTGTGTGTGTGTGTAAAATAATTCCAACAGGGAGTGTCAGTTCATACAGTGTGATCTGGATGTGATAATGACCCTGCTAAACTGGCGATTCGATGCCACAGCATCAATATTGCTGAGCTGCTCCTAAATCTAACCCCAGAGGTCTGGGTGTTAGAGCAGAGGGAATGGATGGAGCCATTTGAAGTGGGTCACCTAAATGAGGCCATGCCTTATAAGGTGGGGGCACAAGAGAAACAGGTCAAGAATGCCAGCTGAATGCCTTCTTCTCAAGATTCCCCAACATAACATTTTTTTTGTCTATTTATAAAAGCATATCTGATTAAATCAGGGTTTATGGTGGTTGTGAATCAATGTTAAGTTTAATTGTTGGACAACTAGAAGTTTGTAAGTTATACTCTACTGTCCCCTCTGTTATTTGGCAAGACATTAAATGTGTACAAATTTGTGAATATCAGTGTATTATGAGTGGCCCATATAAGGACGACAGCACAATTTACACTCCCCTCTTAAATTATGTGAACAGTGAAGTTTTCTGTTTATTTTGACTGTAAAATGCAAACATTTGGGTTTGAGATCAAAAATGAATACGAGACATCTTGATATTTCCTGAAAACTGTGCTACACAAATGTTTAAGTTTGGAACATGAGCAGGACATTTTTTTATTTCAACCTTTCTGTCATTTCATAATAGGTTAATCTTTGTTCATAAAATTCCATCTTGTCTTCATTTTTTTCAATTCCATTACATGAGTAGTTTGAAACTTCTAATGTAGCTATACTTTTAACAGTATTAGTCATCATGTAGTTATGCTGCCTTAAAATCCTGTCCTGTGGTGATTGTTGCTGATGTTGCTAACAGTTGTCGTAGTGTTCAGTGTTGTTGTTTTTTTTTTTTTTTTTTTTATTGTCAACTACTGGGTTATCTCTTAATACACCTACTGAGCTTTGTGATAATCAGGGTTTTCAGTTTCCGAACAGGAGATATCTACTAGGTGACTCAATTCTGAGTCAAGTTACACCTGAGTTAAACATGAGTGTGAGTATAGAAGAAGCCTTCATCAGATAACATTATTCACCATGGCAACAAGAGAAAAAGAGAAGCCGCAGTTCTCACAAGTCAGTCAGTCTATGATCTTTTTTGTCATTACAGAAACCATGCAATAAAAATTACATGGACTATAACAATGGAATTATAAATTTTAATGAAAATTTCATGAGAAGAAAATCAATACATAATTAAAGGTGCAAGCAGCCTTGAATGGCCCTCGCAGCTCTCCGGCCTCATGACAAACGCCGGACCTGACGCATTGCCACTCGTCGCCATCGTCAACGTTCTCGCGCCGATCCCTCACCGACCACTAGGAGCACATTTTCTCAGAGTGGCCGTGGCTTCAGTGATGTCATAAATTTACCACACTAATTTGTACAGCAATGCGCCATGACACAACTAGTCTTAAAAACAACAAATCAAAAAATACAATTAAAATGAATATCAATTATTTGCGCTACTGTTTAGTCCAAATTAAGTCAGCAGCTCCTTCAGGCCCCCATAAAGCTAATATATATAAATGAGATAAATAGATATATAAATATAACATTTATTTATTGAGAATATCAATTCTGCTAAATTTAATTGTTTCAGCATACATAAATTAAAAATTTTAAAGTAAAGCTGCTAATGTGGCTTTAGTAGCTCTTCCATTTTACGTCTGTAGAGTTTTTAATAAGAGTCCCAGAAAATGTTCGAGTTTATGGGAGGAGATTTTCAGATTTCCGCGCTGTCGCGCGCATTAACTCTGGCTGACTAAGTGGACAAAGTATTTGGTATGATTTGGTGCTTAGTGTAATCGGAAAATAATAATTAAAATAATATACAACCAGCGTGGTGCGTGACTATGAGGAGAGTGCGAAAACTCCTCACCGGGCTAAACTTGCTTGATGAGGTTAGCGCTGGTTCATGAACCACTAACGCACAGATCAACCAGGAACACATACATAAACTTTACAGCGTAAACAGATACAGAGCCACACGCTGGGCAGCGTGTTGAGATGTAAATGTCGCATATAATTGTTCGTTCACAAAGATAAATCATTTTCACCACTTGCTCAAACTCTGAAAGAGCCACTACAAGTTATTCCTGCGTTCACATAGAACTGCACAACCAGAGCAAATGGGGGTGAGTTTTAAATTCCTACCTTGATTTCTCCAAAGAAACATAATTCCTCAGAGGAAGTTGATGTAAATATCCATATAGGTGAGCCTGTGTCCAGTTTGAGTGAAAGGAGGCATGTGCGATCCGTGCTGAGGTAAAGTGAGGTAAAGCAGCGGCAGCGCGCAAGGCAGCGTGCAGAGGCGCCAACTGTGTGATTTGTCCGTGCGCTGCCGGCTTTAAATGCACAAACTATTAATACTTGTAAGGATTCGGATTTTTCTGTGTTTATTTTATGTTCTTGTGAGTTCCCTGTGATGTCATGTCTCTCCCCTTGATTGTTTCCCAGGTGCGTCTTGTTCCTTGATACCCTCTGTGTATTGTAGTCCACCTGTTGCCTTTGTCTCTTGTCTAGTCATTAGTCACTTGTCGTCCTTCCTTGTTTCAGTCAGTTGTTTGCAGTCGGCACAGTAGAACTGTTAAGTCCTGTGTCGGCGTCAGCTCTCGTTATTTGGTCCTGTTAATCAGTCGCTACCAGTGTTAGCCTTTGCTATTATTCCTGCCCGTTCGGACTGTTTTTGAGCTGCTCCTTTTTCATTACCTCTCAACCTGGGTCCAGCCTACGTTCTCTCTCACCACCACTACATCGTGACAATACTGGGATAACACAGGAACGATAATGGCATGTGGTATTAATAAAGAACACATTTTGAGATGTTTTTAGTAATAATTAGAAGAATTATAAATTTCAATAGAAAACATAACGGGAATAAAACTGCTCCGCTGAAATGCTCAGAGTCACAGTCAAGTGCGCCAAGCAGGAACGAACCACTTCCTGCAGATCCAGAGGAGGGTTCACGGCAAATGTGAATGTGTGTTTTTTGGTCTGGGTGTGGTAACATTTAATTTTTACTGCTAAAAACAATTTTAGAAAACACAATATGATTAATTTTGTATTTGACAGGGCCCCAATTTTTTTTTTTATTTCTATATAAAAAAAAATAAATAAATGAGGAACGTTTCATGCAGACAGGTCAAGTGAGTCCCAGTAGGGAAATCCAACACTAAGCTAGCAGGCAGCCAGAAAAATACTACCATAACACAGGAATGATAATGGCACGTGGTATTAATTAAGAAGTCTTTTTGAGATGTTTTTAGTAATAATTAGAAAAATTATGAATTTCAATAGAAAACATAAAAAGTAGAACAGTTAAAAAATGGCTAATAATACAATCTAAAAATGTGTAAAAAATGACTAGACACATCTTCAATAAATATCGGAGGAGTTGTAGCCAAAATGTAGAAATGTTCAACGTAGGAAATGATTGCAAGAATGTTAGGATTGTGTAGTTAAAGTTTGCTGTTAGTAATTACTTAAAATTAACTTAAGTTGGATGATAATCTTTAATCTAAATCAATACATGAGCATCAAGTGAATTTTATACTGTATATTAAACACTGTTGAGTTGGTTTTTATTAGCCTTTGTTGTTTGAAGTAGTAGTAGTAATTACCTGTAGTAATGAGCTTATCCTGTTATGATAAACCCATATCACTCATTTGAAGTAAGCTAAATGTTCTGAAGAAATCAAAGAACATGATCCTCATAGTTCTGCCTGCTTTGTCCAGAGAAGTGGGTTTGTTCAACTGTGTGAACTGCTCAATTTTGTTTGCTACAACTGCAGACGAACAATTATTGTGTAAATGATTTCAACAATAATGTGTTGAATCATTAGCACAAAAAATATGTCAAATTGAACAGAACATGTCACCCTTACATAGACATGCAACTTTTAAGAGTGCATGCTTCACTAATCTTAGACTTAGATTAGTTTCAGAACTGCTGAAACAATGAGTTCCTATAAGTCAAGCCTAAAAACCCATCCATTTAGGGTTGCCTTTAAAAACTAAAAAATAATTGATTTAAGTCTGTATTCCAACTGTTCATTACTTTCCTTTATTATATCAATGTGATGTAATGTTTTTGTTTGATGTTTTCATAATTTAAAGCTCTTTGAATTGCCTCGTTTGAAGCAATATCCTGGGCATCCTGTTGGGTTCAGAGAGTTGTTTGTCTAACCTGCATATTTCCGCAAGTGTACAAGTTTTTCTAGCCGTAGGTCAAACTACTCTGATGGGCACAACTATATGGGGCCATTGTGGAAGCCTTGTTTTTCCAGCAAACCCTACTACACATAACTTTTCAACAGACTTTTAGTGCCAAATTTGGTGAGATTTGAAGTGTGGTCATGCCTCAAGAAAACAACTATTCTATTTTTTTGTGTGGTTTTGTTTTATCTTGTTGGTCCGTGGCTAAAAACAGCCCTGGTTATAATTATAATCTATTTATTCAATATTATTGCTTGAGTATGTTGAAGTTTTAAATTAAAATGGGAAATGACAATTTCCAAAGGATTCTGCTCAGCAGAAATAACTGTAAGTGCTTCATGCCTACTGTCTGTTGAAGTTGAGTAGCAGTCTTTCAGAGTAGACTTCAAGTACATATGATTCTGGATAATTTTCCATATTTTGTTGTTTAATTTATTCACAGGTTCAATTGCAAGATGCTCCTACATCAAGTACCATTACTCATCAGCTGCAATACCCAAAAATCTGTCCTACAACATCACCAAGACAATAAGACAGGATGAATGGCACTCCCTACGTAAGTCTGCTGAAAGCTCTACTTTTCTTTTCTTAAAAACGTTTAAAAATTGATGTTTATATGCCACACTTTGCTGATCATTTAAGAACTAGGACTAATTGTTCTGAATCTTTGGAGAAATCTATGTTTATGTTTTTTTTTTTAAATCAAGATATTAAGTGCTTTAACAACCAGTGATTGTTTTGATTACATCATTTTATTGCCAGTTATTTTTGACATTCAGATCCTCCGGTTGTAAGAGCAGGTGGTGGGGTGATTGGACAACTGGAAGGGGTGTACGGAAGGGGAATGAATTCATGATACCCCCCACAAGATGCCGTTTTGCCTGATTACCTTCCCTGTGTATTTAAACCCACCTGTGTTTCTTGTTGCCTGTGTGATCCTTGTCATTGTCTTTGCTGTCTTTTGTCGTCATTGCCTCGTTCCAGTGCTATCAGTGTTGAGTTCCTTGCCTTTTAGTTTACCTGTGCTCTCTCACACCACAACCTGGGTCTCCCGCATGAATCCTCACCTCAACAAACCCGTATTGTGACAGAAGGACCCGACCCAAAAGTACTACAGTGAGGATTAGCAGTCAGAGCACAAAATTAACATAGATCCAGCAGACCTGATTTTTGAAAGGGACTTCAATGACTTAAAGTCCACTGTACAAGACTATGTTGAAGCCATGGCCAAACCCTACTCTGTCTGAAGACGTCTCGGGATTGCCATTAGAATGGTCTTAGAAGACTGGGCTCCACACCTCCCTTCGTTGGGCTTGAGCTGTTGGAGGAGGCAATGTGGGAACGAGAGACAGCTCTGGCCATAATGGCTGGAAAGCCGCTTCCATCTAAACCAGAGCTGTCGGTGTCATTGTTTCCCGCTGCTCCAGTACCTACAGCTCCAGCCACAGTTAGCGGGCCATCTGCTCCGCCTAAGCCCCCCAGTGAGCCTCCCAGTGCTCCTCCTAGTGCTCCTCCCAGTGAGTCTCCCCTTGCTCCATCCAAGTGTCCGAACGGAACTTGGACACACATGAAGAGAAAGTACAGAGAAAACTCAGCGGATTTCGTCATGAGGCCAGGGACAGCCTCCTCTCCAAGATAAGCGCCGCTCGTTAAAAGATTCGCAATCACAGTGATCTGATCCAGTGTGTGAACAAAGAACCAAATATTTTCATAAAGAGACACTGTCAGACATAATTATAATAATCCCTCATTTAACCTTAGCTAATGTTAACAAGAAATACGTTACTGATTGTAAAACATAGATAATACCTGACCGATGGTTTGGGAGCCAGTTTAAAAGCTCTGATTGTCCACTGAGCTTATTCGCTCTTCACCAAGGACTCCCTAATGAGTCATTTTGTTTTGGAAGTCGTTCCTTTAGTAGGTTTTCAAGTTATAAGTTTGTTGTTTTTGATTTTTACTTATGTTGTAATAATAAGGTCGCCTTGCATATGCAAATTAGAGGAGTCTATTCATTTAAAGGTTTATGTCCCAACAGCAATATAAATTTATAACTATTATTGTTCATGGGTTACAAAATCCAATCAAAAGAGGAAAGCTCATAACTAAGATGAAGAGAGAACAGCAACTCATCGTCTTCTGGCAAGAAACCCATTTAACAAAAGAGAACCAGGGAAAAAAAAGGGGTTTAAAAAGACATTTTATTCTTTCCATCCAGATGGACACACTAGGGGCGTGGCAATACTAATTGCAAGTAATGTGGACTTCCAGGTATCCAAACAGATTACAGACAAAGAAGGCAATTTTGTTTTGGTGAGGGGAACCCTAGACTCAAATGAAGTGACTTTAGTCAATTTATATAGATCTCCAGGAAATGATAAAACATTTATTGATCAAATATTTGATCTCATATTTGCAGAAACCTCTGGTGTTTTGATATGTGAAGTGGACTGGAATGCACAACTGCATCCTTCCCTGGATTCCTCAAATCCTTTAAGAAAATCAACTCTGCATCACTGTATATAAGAAAGATGACTAAAAAGATTGGCTTAACACAGCTCTGTTAAACAATAATACATTTGAGGAATTCATTAACAAAGAATTTATGAAATATGTAGAATTTAATAACAGCAGATAAATGTCTCCAAGTACATTATGAGATGCAGCAATAGCAGTGCTGCGTGAGAAAATTATAACGTGGGCATTAAGGAAGAAGAAAGAAAAATCTGGGCAATTAAATGACCTGACTAAACAGCTAAACGCATTAGAGCAGAAGCCTGTTGAAACCAAAGACCCTACTCTACTACAGCAGATTGCTGCGATAAAAGTGGAACTAAATAAGAAGCTCAACGACAAGGTGATACTTAGTCTCAAATATATTAAACAAACTTATTATGAAAATGGACCTTGAGCAAAAAAAGAAACTTGGCCTGGAGACTAAATCAACTAGATAGATCCGTCTTTAAAATTAAAAAACCCATTTCCAACCAGATGTGTTTCACACCAGACGAAATACATAAGTCATTTGAAATATATTATAGGAAATTATATAGTCAACCCGAATTGACCAAGCTTCCCTCAGTAAAGCAGTTTCTAGACTCTTTGAATCTCCCTTCAATTGTCATGGAGCAAAATAAAAGGATATCTGCAGATATAACACCGACTGAGGTCAATAGGTAAGGCACCAGGAAGAGACGGATTACCAGCTGAATGGTATAAAATTTTGGGGAAGTTTATAACACCTTTGCTGTTAAAATGTTTTAACCATGTGCTTAAAGGAAGTTAGACTCCTCCATCCTGGAAGTAAGCAATAATATCCGTTATACCAAAACCGGAAAAGGCAAAGTGCAGCTTATACAGGCCCATTTCGGTCTTGAACATTGATTATAAAATATTGACTTAAATAATTGTCAGCAGACTATAAAATATAATCCCTGAACCGATAGATACAAACCAGACAGGACTTATTAAATATAGACGTGCACAGGATAATGTGAGGCGAGCATTTCTATTCGACATTATGAGCAGAAATAATTTGAAATCTTTAGCAATCAGTTTCATTGCTGAAAAAGTCTTTAATTCTGTACGATGGGAATACTTGTATCTCGTTCTATAACGTTTTGGCTTTACTAATACAATCATAAGTTGTTTGAAATCAATATACAATTCGCCAGTAGCCCTGCTCAAAATAAACGCTGGCCTTTCAGGCACAATCCCTCTGGAACAAGGATGCCCACTTAGCCCAATTCTCTTTGCACTTTTTATAGAGCCACTTGCTCAAAAAATTAGGGAAGACACAGAAATTAAGGGAATCCTATTTAAAGGACGAGAATACTCTGTCTATACTCTGACGATGTTCTGGTGACCTTATCTGACCCAGATGCCAGTCTACCTAACCTCATGTCCTGCCTCCACTAATTTGGACTTCACTCAGATTATAAATAAATTTTGAAAAAAACTCAGACCCTGTGCTTTAACTACTCACCCCAGGAGGATATACAGTGGGGGAAAAAAGTATTTAGTCAGTCACCGATCGTGCAAGTTCTCCCACTTAAAGATGAGCGAGTTAGTCACTGGAATCAGAGGTTTTTAAGCAATAAGCACGGTAATTTAGGGGGGGTGGGGGGGAATTAAAAATGTGCTTATTTTGAAATTGTACATCAGATCGGGTTGACATTTTCTGGCTGTATTCTAAATGTGTCCCTCTGTCAGTGAGAAGTGATAGAAGTCACTGGAAACAGGGAGTTTTTCAGCATTGCATAATGTGCCCAATTATTTCCGATAAATTATTTCTTTTTGCAACTGCATAAAAAGTCGAAACTCGAAGCCGCTGGAAATCTATTTCCAGTAGATCAAACATGGACCGGATGTGCGCTTTTATTGAAAGCAGCACGTAAATGGGGGGTACCATAACGTCTTGAGCTGTCGCGCACTTGAATATTGTGTGCCGGCCGGCTTTAGTTATTCCTGCGGTTCATGTTGAGCTGCGCAACCAGAGCTAACACGGCGGGTTTTAAACTCTAACCTTGATCAAAAACTCTGGAAAGAATTATAATTCCCCACAGGGGGTTTATGTAAGTATCCATACAGGTCAGCCTGTGTCCAGTTTGAGTGAAAGGAGGCGCGCGATCCGTGCTGAGGTAAACTTAAGACATCCAGCTGCTGCAACGCGCAGAGGCGCCAGCGGTGTGATTGATCCGGTGCTTTAAATGCCTATCTTCTATAAACTTATCTTTTAGGAATAAATCTGCTCCGCCAGTGAATCGCTCAGAGCAACAGAAACGCTTGCAATCCGGCTTTTAAAAAAAAGATTTTTTAATTATTATTTTCCTAAAAACATAAACAACAGAGGTTTAGCATTTTTTCTCATTTTGTCTCTAGTAGTTGATGTCTACCTATGATGTCAATTACAGGCCTCTCATCTTTTTAAGTGGGAGAACTTGAACAATTGGTGACTGACTAAATACTTTTTTCCCCACTGTATTTGTGACATCAGAAGTCACTGGAAACAGGGAGTTTTTCAGCATTGCATAATGAGATACCTACAAGTTTCCTCAAGACATTTTTATTCTGGTGAGTGTCTAAATTCGCTTTATTGGTGTTGTGTCATAATTTTTGCTATGATTTTGTTCAGTTGAGTTCATTTAAGTGGGTCAACCTTGTTTAGGTCGGGCTTATATTGTTTATGTAGCATAGTCCGAGTTTTGTCAGTGGACATCGAGGTTATTCCATTATTATGAAGTAAACTATTTTACTAGTGTTACCAAATTTAGAGTATTAATACTGATGTGTGTTCGTATGAAATGGATTAGCACTGCGAGATAAACGCCACAACATCGGACCGACATGCACGTCAATTAAAGAGGCGATACAGCAAGGCCATGGAGGATCAACAAGTGGGGGAGCAAGTTACAAAAGACTGTGTTTTCATTATTTACCCCAGAAGAGGTAAATAATGAAAACACAGTAGCAGAGGCTACTGTGGAAGAGGAGCAAATTGGAGAGGCTGAGGAGGAAACAGCAGGAGAGGAGCTCAGCAAGGCTGCACACTCTGAAGAGGAACAGGAACCATTTGTGTTGAAATATGTGTACAGTTGGAAGTGGCTGTTTTCTCTCATTTATTAATTTAATGTGGTAAACATTCATGAAAGGTTTGATTCAAGCATTTCAAGTTGCATATAAACAGGTGATGAAATTAATCACATTTGAAGTAAAAATTTGATATTTAAAATATTTCAGGTAATAAACATACATGTAATGAAAGATTATATTTTTAAATAAACATTGTATGTGATGAAAGTAAATAATTATATAATCAGACATCTGATTATATATGAGGACTCTGGGTTTTTGGGTTGGTTTTGCTTTTCATTTTATTAAGCTTTATGTTTTGGCTCACTTTATGGTCCTTTTGCTATTATTATTTGAGGCATTTAGCGTAATTAGAATTATCTTATTGCTTTCCTTATTTTCAGTTCTTTGTAGTGTTTCTAGTTAGATTTATTCTTTAGTTACTTTAGTTCTGAGTCCATGTCAAGCCTTCTTTATTGACTATAGTTTAATTCTGTTTTATCCTTCTAGTTATTTCTTATTTCAGCCTCCCTGCCGTGTTTCAGCTAGGCCATTGTTCCAATTAGTACCTTCCAGAACTTAAGCTAATCTTTTTCAGTCACTACCCGCCAGTCCAGCTTGTTGCCCTGCTCACCATGTTGCCAGTCATTACCTTTGTTATGCATTGTGTCTCCTTTTTCATTGTGTTTTGGATTTCCTTATTTTCCCTGGATTTTCCCAGTCGTGTCCCCCTGCTTAAGCCAGTACATGCCCGGGCGCGTCTGAAGTTTGCTAGAGAGCATTTGGATGTTCCAGAAGAGTACTGAGAGAATGTCATATGGTCAGATGAAACCAAAGTAGAACTGTTTGGTATAAACACAACTCGTCGTGATTGGAGGAGAGTGAATGCTGAGTTGCATCCAAAGAACACCATACCAACTGTGAAGCATGGGGGTGGCAACATCATGCTATGGGACCAGGACGACTGGTCCGTGTACATGAAAGAATGAATGGGGCCATGTATTGTGAGATTTTGAGTGCAAACCTCCTTCCATCAGCAAGGGCATTGAAGATGAAACGTGGCTGGGTCTTTCAGCATGAC
>CAEGAE010048838.1:0-50843 GCA_903067095.1 Girardinus metallicus
TAGCACATTTCAGCAACAAGGCATTTCAAAGTGCTTTACATCATAAACATAAAAACAAAGTCATGCAACAGAATCAATAATCAAAACATTCATTAAATTCATAAATGATTACGTTTCAAATACAACTCTAAACAGGTGGGTTTTTAGTCGAGATTTAAAGGCACTCAATGTTTCAGCTGTTTTACAGTTTTCTGGAAGTTGGTTCCAGATTTGTGGTGCATAGAAGCTGAATGCTGCTTCTCCTCGTTTGGTTCTGTTTTTTTTTTTTTTTTTTTTTTTTTAACGCTTTAGAAATGGTATTATGATAGACTAGATTAAACTCTACAGAAGCGGAAAACAATCAGTTGATAAAGTGAACATTCTCAGTTTCACCTTTAAAGCATTGAGCTGAAAACAGAACAAAACATTTTGTTTTGGAGGAGTTTTTCCCTCACCACGAACAATCAGGGAGTTGCTGTGACGATTAACGCGTGCCACACATTTCAGATTTGTATTTGCTGAAATGTTCGCCACCAACACTTGGCCACCCACTGTAAGTGACAAATTTGTGCTCTGTGTTTTGGAAAACTTTACATCCCGCACTATTTGAAATAACCATGACTATGGGGAAACATGTTGGTGGCGGCATTATGCTGTGGGGATTTTTTTTTTTTGTTTATTTTTTTTTAAGCAGGAAACAGGAACCAGTCAGTGTTTAGGCTTGTAAGAAAACCTAGAGGTTGTTGGAAGACTTGAATTTCACCTTCCAGCAGGACCACAGCTGAAGTTTTGTGGTTTAGCTCACAGCATGTTCATGTCCTTGAATGGACCAAACTGTTATCTAATTACAAAAGGTTTTGGCAGTAATTAGATTTTATCAGTATAATCATTGTGAGCTTGAGCTACTTTGCAAAAAATAAAAAATAAAATAAATCGGCTGCAAAAACGGCTGAATGCCACACTTCCCATATTCTTTGTGAAAACAGTTGAATAAAATAAAAAGAAAATAACCTCAATGCTACTTAAGTTTCTACAAAAATGCAAACAGCTAGACGCTTTATAATCAGACAAGTTATAATTTTGGACTGTTTGTGACACATTTTTTGACCGAAAGGAGTTTTTAACTTATGACTTTAGGTTTGAAAACAAGAACCAGTGTTTCCCAAATTCCTCACAGGCGCGTCCTGTCATGAGTGCTAACTGCCCCAGGTCAGTTACCCTCCTGGGCATTGTCGTTTTCTCTTGCTACTTCTTGTACCCGTAAGCAACGCTTTTCAAAGCGATGCTCCTAACAATAGCATATCGGTTTGTTTGGTTTGGTTTTCCTTACAAGAAATGACCAAGTCTACAAAGTTGCACAATATCAGAAGGTGACAACTTACCATATTTAATTTATTTTAAATATAAAAGCTGCTTTATTCATGCAGCTAACATAATGTAATATTCATCGGTGCGGTTGGAATCTCGTCTACGATCTTAGTTTGAATTTGAAACTGAAATTTGAGTGAAAAGAGAAACCTGTTTTATGTAGCTCAACAATAAGAAGCTGATATATTAAACATTTCACTCATAACTCTAATATCATATATTTGTAGCTTTTTTGTGTTTGGATATTACTCTGTATCTGGAGGGATCATTAGTTTAAATATAATATAAGCAGTAATTATTATGGGTTCATGTTAGGAACATGTCACGTTATGCTAGTTTTATTCTTCTGCTTTATTCCTTGCATGAAGAAAGCACTCTAGTAAGGAGGAGCCCAGGTTTCCATACGCAAATGGTAAAGCAAAGGCGACTTTGGGTTTGGCGCCCAGCCCTCTTTTGTAAAGCTTCACCGTCAAAGTATGTAAAGAATGGAGGAGCAGCGGAGTCGGCGTGTCCTCTTAGGTAGCCGGAAAAATGCTCCTTTTATGTGATGAGTTGATAATTGCTGCGTCCCGTCAACAAACGTCGGTAATGTTCCGACTCGGATTGTCTTTTTTAAAGCTGAGAAGGCACAAAAGTCGTGTATGTTTATAAAAGCAGACTCAGCATCAGTGAGCCTCCAGAACTAGGTCGTTCTAATTAACTGAATAAAGAACATCAGATGAACATGGGTGTGTAAAGTGAAAAGAAGAGCCAGAGTTCTGAGAGCCTGTATTCGTCATTTTCAATAGAAAACGCACATCTATTTAGGTGAGCGCTCTATAAATGTGTGATTTCATGTCGGAGACGTCTTAAATAATGCTCGCTGTTGTAGTTTGTATCAATTAAATGAGGTTCTGGAAACAAAGTTGGACATATTTTATCTTCTAATCTGAAGCTAGCAGGCTGATGTCAGTCGTTGGCCTGAAGGCCAACCTGCCGCTTCAGAACAGGCCACATTCCCAGATCTCAGTCACCGTTTAAAGAAACATCAACCGCCTCGCTCTGAGATCACTCTCGCACATTTAGCAAATGTTTTCCTCGTCTCCGGATGTGCGGAAAATTAGCTCTTTGGCTTCTGTCGTGGCGGTGGAAGCCGACAACCTGCTGCCCTCTTTTTTTTTCTTTTTTTTTTTTTTCCGTTTGTGCTGAAACCGTCGCTGCGAGAGCGGCCGCCAGACTTGTAAATGCACATACCTTCGGAGGTTAGTCATGTGTTTGTTTATGGCAGGGTTGATGCAGGGAGTGGATGGCAGGAGGCACGTGGAGTTTAGCCGATGCTATGGCAGTGCAGACCGAGCAGTCATGAGACGCTGGGATGTGGTTGGTGCCGGTGGAATATTTCTGGTTTTTTGCTGCAGTTTTAGTTTCAGATGAGCGACATTAAGGGTTAATTTGTGGATAATTTGAGCGACTCAAACTTTTGGCGGCCCCTGAAACTGAACTTGTTTCAGCCTGCTTTATGTCTCATTTGTGGCCACTTTGGTTTGTCATTGTGATCCTTGACAGCATGAGTCACATGTCTGCTGCCGCGTCTTTAACTCGGCTGCAGAAATCTCGTGACCAAGTGCAACGTTGGCTCCACATCAGCTCTGCACTGCAAAAACACCAAATTTTACAGAGTATTTTTGGTCTAGTTTCTAAAGCAAATATCTTAGTGCACTTGGAATAAGAGAAAGTTAACTTTTCAGCAAGATATTGGAGCTTGTTTGGTAGACAATTCCTTCACATTGATGGAAAAGTGCTAGTTATAAGTAATCCTGTCGCAAAGAGCAACTAAAATGAGCTTGATAGTTTCCATTCTGATATTTTTTGGATATTTGCAAACACATCGTAATCTATTTTATTTATGGCTTCGGTTGCAAGTGGGTTTTATTTCTTTTAATTGTTGTTTTTGGTTGTCCTGTTTTATTTTTGATTTTTAAAATGTCTTCCAGTTCCAGTGTGCAAAATTAAAGTTTATTGGTTTTTGAGAGGGCAAACTACCAGGGTTTCCCCCAGTGTATTATAAGCCTGGCGGGCCACCAGGCTTCACTTGCCCCCCCACCAGGCTAATTGTCTTTTGATTATTTTAAATAAAAAAAAGACAAATATAACCTTATTTGAAAAATGCAGTTGTATTTTTTTTTAAAATACAAAAGTAATAGCAAAGACAGGTCAAGCTAGGTCTATATATAAAATAAAATCAATCAGTAATCGTCAGCAGACAATTGTCTATTTAAAAAGGTGATGGCATTTGAATATGCATCCACAACCTACAGAAAGATTTGTTTGATTTAATGTGCTGCTGTATTTCTTTTTTTTTTGCTGTTGATGATTTACTTCCAAAATTTCCTGTCAGCTTTTAGCATTTTTTAACAATAACACGGTGGGGCAACTAGTGGACCCTGCCACTCTGGACCTCTGGAGGAAACCCTGCTCTACCATTGTTAGGCCATTGTTTCCTAAATGTCTTGCTCCATTGTTATTTCACTTATAGCTTATACTTTTCAACGACTTTTAAGGAATAATCGACTTAAACAAGCTCATGCCTTGCTGAAAGGTTACTTGTTAAGTTAGTTTTGTCTTACTTTGAGTGTACTAGACCAAAAATACTTGGTAATATTTATTGTTTGCGCCGTGTGTTTTGTTGAAGACGCTCAGTCTGGCTCGTCCCGCCTCTGGTTTCAGTGTTGGGCTTAATGTTTGTGCCCTGAGAGCATGGATTAGTCCAGAAGCACGTTTGATAGGAGGATTTGATGGTTTGACCTAAAAACGTAGAAGTGAGCTGATCTCCAGCATGGCTCTGGTCATGTAACAGCGGCAGCCATGTTGTGCCTTGTTCAGGGCAATTATGATGCAAATCTGTGTTTTTGTGTCCGTTTCAAGCTGGTGTTTAATGATTGTACGAGAAGTTTGGCAAAATCAAACAAGAATGGCAAAATGAAGTGATGCATGAATAGAGAATTTGCACATTTTGGGCCTTTATGTTCTGAAACAGGAGCCATAAACATTAAAATCTCCGAACATCGTTTTAAATTGAGTCTTTCAGTGATATTTTGTTGCTCTTATTCCTCTCTGGTTTGGTATTCCTGGCGTATTCGTAGCAGGTCTGAGTGACAGCTGTTGATGTGACCTGGGTTTGGACCCGCTGCGGGTTTCCAGGAGGATGAGGGTCTGATGTGCGGCTGCAGGCCGGAGTCATGGTGATGGAGTGACAGGATGGTGACCAGGTCATGTGGCAAAGAAGTATTTATTCCTTCAAAAAGACAACAAAAGCTTAGAGGGTCGGCTCTTTGAGTTGTTGCTTGGTAAATCTCATAAAGCTTATAATTTTGTTTTTGTCATTCGATGAGTTATTAAAATATCCTTTCAGTCAGATGGGCATAAAATCTGGGTCAATATATTTGGTTTATTGGAGATAAGTTATAGGAATTATGTATGTATTCTAGAAAATATGCATTATATTAGCTTTTATATTTATTACTGCAAAATATGAAGCGCACTATTACGATTTAAAGATGTTTCAGTTTAAAAAAACATGTTTCAAAAACAATATTTGTCATATAAAATCAGCGTCTTTTATATCGGCGTGTTATTTTGACACAATGGTCGATGTCTATTAAGTTTTACAGCTAATATTGGCCAATACCGATAATATCGTGCATCCCTAATAAAAAATTGCCTTATAAGCCTAGAAAATACATAACACTGCTCCTTTAACTTTCCGTTTTAGTCCACTGTACATTTTAGAAATTGCATTAATTTAGATTTTGTGCTCGGCATCTTCAAGAGCATTTCTTCCTGTTCTTTTGTCATTTCTGAATTTCCAAACTAACGCCTTTCTGTTCGTCAGTCTGATCGACGATTACATGAATTATTTCTCAGTAATTCCTGGTTAGTTTAAATGAATAATTCTGCCTTTTTGTAGCACAGAGTGGATGTGAAGCAGCGCTGCGACGCTGTGCAGCAGAGCAGCTTGTGTAGGTGTGAGCGGGGACGGCCAGCTGGACACCCGCTGTCCCCCTACCCACGCTGCACTGCTGCCAGGCTGAAGGCCCTGTGACTTCTCATTGCAGGCAGACAAACGGGCACACCACAATGCACTGGAGCGCAAACGTAGGGACCACATCAAAGACAGCTTTCACAGCCTGCGGGACTCGGTACCCTCCCTGCAGGGAGAAAAGGTTGGTAACATTCAGACCCTCATAAAGGAGAACAGTTTCGTCCTGTTTTTTCTTAATTTTTTTTTTATTTAATGTGCATCAGGGAAATGGTTGCAATGACTAGGAAAGGAGCAGATGGTGGGAGAGTGTAGATTGGCAGCAATGAGGCAGTTTAAATACTTGGACCAGCGTCAGGAAGTTATTATGAGAACATTTCGCTGCTCACTTCCTGTCTTCACATCGGTGTCATTGAGAAGATTTGGACACATCGGGCGCAGAGTTTTGTCATCGCACCACAAAAAGCCCATTCAGGGATCTGAGGCAGAGCTGAGTTAGCTGTAGAAATGCTACACTGGGCAACAAATCCGTTTTGGCAATTAAAATCCTGATTTTCTTTCACTAATGCTCTCCTTTGGTTTCCATAGCTCGGAGCCGCCATCTTGTTTGACAAGCTTCTATTTATCTGTACTAGTTTGAAGTTTTAAATCACATTTAATCACTTTTTCTACGTATTTCTCTGGCTCAACTTTTCCTTCATTGTTTCTCGCTGTATTTAATTTATCTGGTATATTTTTGATGCTTGTATTTTATGTGAAGCGGCTTAAAAAGTGCTTCACACATAAAACCGTATTGTCTGAAATACTGAAATAAATCAGAAAAGGTAATTTGTAGCAATATTTCAGTATGTTTAGGTATGAGATGGCAAGCATTTGCATTAGCTTGGACTTCATGTTTACTAATAAAGATTAGGATTAGTCATTCTGAAACCTTAATCTGGGAGTTTCACTTTCTGTTGCTAATTGAATTATCTGGAGAAGAAGAAGAAGTTCTGCTTGTTTACCTCCCTGGTAAAAACGTCTAAAACGAATATGTTATCGCAGTTTCACAATCTCACTTTGGTCATTTTAAATAAATTATGAACCCCATATTAAAAAACTAAACACCTCTAATAATAGATTTTTATTTCTAATACGGTATTGTCTCAAAGAAACAATGAAGAAATGCACTTTACCGAGGCCTTTTTGGAGCAGAAACGGGCCCGCAGCATCACAGACCCTCTACCATACGTAACAGTTTAACTTCAGAGCCACATCAATTAAATTAACAGAAGTGGCAGAAAAAGCTTTTTCAAACATCTGGCTGAGTTTGAGGTGGTTGTCGCACAGCAAGATTAGGAGATTATCCTCCCACCTCTGCAGTCTAATCCAGGCTTTTCCTGTCAATCTAAGCTGTTTGCCTCTGGTTGTAGATGAAGGTAAGTTAAGATTATTGGCTTTCTAAAATTTATTTAGACTTTTTATTACTTGTGAAAACATTTTTTTCCTAATTGAATCGGTTGTTTTCTTGTCTTTTTAAATTTTAAAGAGTGACAGTGATGGATTATTTAACTTCTTACACACTGATCAAATTAAAAGAATAATACAAATGCTTTTTCTGTATTTCTACTTAGTAAAAATGTCTTGTGGTTTAGCTGCTAGTAATTAAAATGTATTTTGCACATTTGCTAAGGGTAATTGTCTTGAAATATTATGTAGCAATAAAAATGTCATATATTTTTGTTTTTTGAGTTGTTACTTCACTTCACTGTTAGTTAGAGCACTTAATTTATTAAATGAATAAATAATGCTCATCTATGGTTCATACTTGCCAATGTATTAAAGATTGCATAAGTGTGTTTAGATGTAAGAGGGATAATTGTGAGTGAAGTGACAGACAGCCACTGAGCGCGCTCAGAACCGGCGCTGTGAGCCGTTCAGTCAGACTGAAATGTGAGCAGCTCAGAAAGCAAAGCGTCGCCCCAGATTCCCGTTTTTTAGTTTTTTGACAGAAGCAGGGAGACTCTGTGAAAATGTGATGAATTCTCTGTGATGTGTGTGTCATTGCTTCACTTTCTGCATGTGTCACTAACAGCAGTCTACCAAACAGGCGTCTCGAGCTCAAATCCTAGACAAAGCCACAGAGTACATCCAGTACATGAGGCGAAAAAACCACACGCACCAGCAGGACATTGATGACCTGAAGAGGCAGAACGCTCTGCTGGAGCAGCAAGGTAACCGCTGCTGGAGGCCGGACCCTCCGGGCGCGTTAGTGTTCACCTGAGCAGCTGCAGAGTTCCTGCAACCGAGAGAAAAACCTACTGAACTCGATTCAGTGGAAGGAAAAAATCTCAGTTTTTAGGAACTAAAGATATAGAAATGTTAGAAAGCCCCAAGTCAGTTCTTGATGGGACTTTTGTCGCTTTGAAGAGCAGTTTTCACATTGGACCTAAATCCATTTGATAAACTGGGCGCAGACTTTGACTGTTTTAGCACATGAATGTGCTCTCATCTAAGGTTCAAACTTCAACTCCAAAAGGCCAGTGACCTGCAACTTTAAGATGGTCCAAAGTACCTGGATCACATGTCAGAATGACCTCATCAGCGTGCAGTCAGAGTCCTGTTGACCCGGTTATTTGAGCTAAAGGTTGCTCTTCAAGGATTGGGATCTTATGGTGTTTTCACACCTGAAAGTCCAGTAGACTCGGTTTGTTTGGGGACAAAAATTGCAGCATTTGCAAGATTTCCCCCAGAACACTTGCTAAACCCAAGTGGTTAATGCCAGGACAGTCATTCATCTAGTGGCCCGTCGTGTTTTTGAGTTAAATGTTTAAAGTTGGCAGGAAATTTGAAAATATCACTTGATAATTATGTGTTATTGAAAGATTGGAAGATTAATGCCTGAACATCAACTATAAAGTGTTAAAAAATGCAAACATTTAAAAAAAAAAAAAAAAAATTAATAAAAAAAAAGCATTGCTTAGCCTGGTGTGGGCACAAGCAAAGCCTGGTGGCCCGCCAGGCTTATAACACAGTGAGAAACCGTGATTTGTTACATTTTCAGCCGGTGCGGCTCATTTTCTCACTGCGCTGTAAAACGAACCAAACCCTTTGAAAATCTGTTCCCCTCCTCGCCTGTGGTGGCGCTGCGCTGATGGAAACAACACGAAAACCTCTGAAGAAGAAATGAGCGCAACTTCTTTATTCATAAAATGTTAACAAAAATGAAGTGGCGTCAGATTTTAGCGGTTGTAGGATTTCACTTTTGTCTTTGGCAAAAGACAATGAAACATTTCCCCTGCTAGCAATAGACTATTTTGTTTGTTCTGGTTATATTTACCCAGAATGCACTGCGCTTCAGTTTCCTTGCTGCTTTTCACAGATCTTCAGGCAACCAGAGTTTGCTTTTCTTTGAATTTGTAGGCAAACTCTGGTCTGCCTTAAACCTCAGGGATCTCTGTTTGGTTGTAGTGAACTCTGGCACAGTAGGAAGCAGACTATAGAGCAGAGCATTCTGGGTAAATTCAACCAAAACAAACACACGAGTCGAGCGCTAGCAGGAGAAATGGCTCTTGGTTTTTAGATTAAAGACAAGAGATTCTACAACTGCTAAAATCTGATGGTTTTTTTTTGTGTACTTTTCATGAAGACATGCATGCAACGTCGTCTTCATAGGTTTTCATGTTGATTCCTTCAGTGAGTCTTGTTGCAGCGCCCCCACAGGTGAGGAGGGGAACAGGATTTTCCAAAGGGTTTGATTCGTTTGTGAAAATGTAACAAATGTTGCAGCTTTGGTCCCCAATCGAACCGATTCTACCAAATTATCCCTAACCTCAAAATAAACTCCACAGTGGCTCAGTCTCACGTTTATTTACCATGTCTTCTGAATTCCTCAGTCGTCTTTATTTTTATTTTCTCTGCCTGATGTTCTCAGCCGCTCATGTTTTGTTTTGTTTCTTCAGTCCGCGCTCTGGAGAAAGTGAAAGGCTCCACACAGATCCAGACCAACTACTCGTCACCTGACAGCAGCCTGTACACCAACCCCAAAGGCAGCGCCGTGTCGGCGTTCGACGGCGGCTCCGACTCCAGCTCCGAGTCGGAGGCGGAGGAGCCGTCCACCAGGAAGAAGCTGCGAATGGAGGCCAGCTAGAGAGTCAATAAGCTGAAAACTGGCGAAGGACGGGGGCGGCGTCAGGACGGGTGAGACGAGCTCCCCTCGTCGTTCTGTCTCACGCTGGAGACGAGTGTCCCCTGAAATGTCCCACCACCGCCGTTTGTCCTTCCAGCAGAGCAGAGGGAGCGAGCCGGACGGAGGACGACCGCTCGCTTCAGTCCGTCTAGAGAGCTTCAGGTTTCCCCAGCTTCCCCTCGTCCCCGTTTCTTAGTTTTTCCCTCCGTCGTCGGTGCCCACCCTGACCTGTTTCTTAGCAACAACAATCCAAAACTCAAAAAAAGGCAGCTTGGCAACTTAAAGACTTAAAGCTTTTTGTACCCCACCCCTCCATCGCTCTCCGTCTCTACCCCTCAAGATGATTTTTGGGGCGAGAGGGGGAACCAGGTGTCCTCTTCCAAGCACTGCTTTGTTGTATTTTGTTTATTTTTATGCTTGATTAATGAAAAAATAAACTGTTTAAGTTTTTACACACACCTCGATCTGTTGTCCTGGGAAAGAAAATCCACCTTTTTAAAAATGTAAAAACATTTCTAGTTTTTATCCCCCCACTTCCACTCAAGAATGTGAAGCTGCTTTGAGCAAATGGCTGCCTCAGGCCCACTGGAGTGCAGATGTTTTCTGCCCGTCACATTTAACACAAAATTATATATATATATATATTAAAAAAGAAAACCCTAAGTCCTTTTGTTGAAATCGATGTTTTGAAGGAGAATATTCCTAAACTTTGTATCGTATTTTGTCCTTTTAGCTTGAAGTAGTGAATGACTTTAGGTGGCTGGATACGTTAGGCATCTCATTTATATATTCAGATTGGATGTCTTCAAAACCATGTAATGCATTTTTTTATTTTATTTTATTTTTGTGGTAACCACACGATTCATGGAGAAAATACCAATTTGTCGCACGTAGTGTTAACGGGTTTGAACTAGGTATTGAATGTCCAGGTAAACAGAGGCCAGGTGAGTCCCTGTCGACGTGTTGTGCTTCACACAGTAAAAATGTTGCTGACCCTTGACCCCTACACTTCATCCCTTCCCCCTCCCAAGGAAAATTAATATCTCTAGGAGACGTGTGTGTATGTATGTATATTGTTTCCATTTTATTTCCACTTAGGAGGATATAATTAGTGTGGTAGGTCTTTGATTCCATTCCATGGAAATTACAAGTATGTTGTACATACTGCCAACAATTGTCTTGCAAGTTGAGGCCTACCTTTACTATGAAACTATAAAATAAACTATTTTATCCTTTAACGGGCTTCCTGTGGTTCCTGACGTCACGACGTAAAATGTTTTCTGACGCAGGTTAGTCGGGAATCGATTGAAATAATCAAATTTAACTGGAGTAGCAAAGAAAAAGAAAAACAGCAATTTGCTGAAAGTCAAAAATATTAATTTTGCCTTTAGATAGAAAAAAAAAACTGTCAGGGCTCATAGTTTCAGTGCTGTAGTAGATTATTGATAAATGAAGCAGAAAGAGCTGTTTTATTAGCTACCAATAAGTAAAGGCTGTTAAGTTTTTGTTTGAAAAGGGAAGTAATTGTATTTATTTCTAAAATTGTAAAAAAAAATGGTTGAAACAAATTGATTACTGAAATAACTAATAACTAAATTAGTTAACTGCAGTATATAGACTCAAAGTCAATTTACTGAGTCAGCAGTAATTAAAATTGTGCAAAAATATATACATTTTGCTTTTAAGAAAAATAACTAAATATCTGACAACTCAATTGGCATTTGTAGCTGTTTTGTCAGATTGTGTAAAAAATAAAGGCAAATTTTTCTATTTGATTATTAATCAGTTAATCAAAGAGAAAGTTAACCAGATTGGCCTTAAACTGTAGATATTAAATCAAACAGGTTTGAGCTTTTGACATGTTGAAATATTTTTAGCTGCAGATTCATCCTTTGCTCCAAGTGATCAATTATTTGTAAACTAAATAATGCTTTGTTAGTGTTTATTTGTAATGTATTTAATATTGAATAAATAAGGCTTAAGTGGGTAAAATAAAAATAGGCATTTTTATCTTATCAGTAGCATAATCAATTACTAAAATAATCATTGGTCGGATCCCTGGCTTTCATATTTAACCTCCCATCTCAGTAAAACTGTCTGCCATGTTTTATGTTTACAAAGAGGGCAGAAGTCACTGCTGGAGCGGTGAGCACAACTCTTCAGTTTGCAGAAAACTTTGAGTCAACAGGAAAAGCTTTGGCATAGTGAGGTATCAGGATTTATGACAGTACCATGATGAAAACTGCTGTATAAACCTTTATTAAGTCAGGTGATACTGAAATTATACAAAGTTACAATTTTTCCTTTCATAGGAATAAAGCCATCTGCAATATGAGCAGGAGTTCCTCTGAATGTTTAAGCTGTCCAGACAATACTGTTGACCTGTATGGAGGTATAATGCTGCTAAACTCCGGCTCTCGTCTCTACCGAGGGCCCGTCGTCCTGTCTGCTCCCTTATTAAATCCTATTGGATCCAGTTCAGTACCCGGAGACTGGCAAACTAGGACTGAGGCCCGGCGGAAGCAGAGGCCGGTTCTGACGGCTCGGCGTCAGCAGGAGGTCCCGCCTGCCTGCTGGCGTCAGGAACCGACAACTGGCGGAAGTGCTGCACGGCTTTAGCCACCTTGTCGGGACAAATGTTGTAAACTGGATGAGTGGGAGCCTAAAGACAGAAAATGAAAACCAGAGAAGATTCCATAAAATCCCTCTTTAAGTTTTTGCTCTAATTAAGCTTATTCTTCAGAAAAAAACCCAAAACACACTGGCCCACTGACTGAGGGCTCCCAATCTACCCTCCCAACCCTAACCCTTCAAATCCCAACCTTTTTCCCCTTCCTAATGTCTACCCTAATTCCTACCATAACTACACCCCAATTCCAACTCCAATCCTAATTCCAACCCCAATTCCTACCATAACTATAACCCCAATTCCAACCCCAAGCCTAATTCCTACCATAACTACAACCCTAATTCCAACCCCAATTAAAACCCTCCTTTCAATTCAAACCCTTCTTCCAACCCTCATCCCGACCCTAATCCCAACTCCAATCCCAATCCCAAACCTCCTTCCAACCATAATTCCCACCCTAACGTCTAACCCTTTTCCAACCCTAATCCCAAACCTTAATCCCAACCCTCCTAAATTTGTTACTGTAGGTTAGCTAGCCTAGATGTCATCATTATAGCATTAAGATTATTGTGATATAAAAAAAAAAAAAAAGTATCTTTTGCATTATTTGTTCATGTCTTATTTTATACCGCTATCATGTTCGGGGAAAAAAAAAATTATAGGTTGTTTTAGCTTTTAAGCTACTTTTAGCTTTTAAATGTTTTATTTCCCCACTGCATGGAGTTTGTTACTGTAGCTCAACATGCTAGTCATGCTAAACTGGAGGCTATCATTAGTATTTCAGCTAGCTTTAGCTTTTTAGCTTATAAACTGTTGTGACCTGCGAGTTTAGCTTTGTAAACATTGTTCTGTGGGATTTTTGCATTTTTACTCTTCTACAATTTGCATGTTTTTGATTTTTGCAGCTTCTCCCCATGAATTACATTTCTGCAAGTCTTCTGCAATTTTCACCAAAAGCAGCATCCAGATTACAGCATTCATGCTGCATTTTCACAGGAAATGCAAAGTTCTTACAAAATTATTACTTTATTCTCCTAATATTACAACTTCATTCTTCTAAGGACTATGTCAGAATTGACCTGTAAAACAAAAAAAGATTAATCAATAATATCCATTAAGGCTTTTTACCTCTTTGCACAGCGCAACTGCATTATTTTTTTCTTGTATTTGGCATAAACAGAGGAGACCCCTAATGCACCATTTTGACCCAGTAAAATGAAACTTTACCTTGCACTATGACCCCACCCTGCCCACTCACCAGCCGGTTCTCCTCCGTGCCGAGGATCACCTCGTGGTAATGCTCCATGTTCCCAAAGTGCTGCGCTATGGAGAGGCCGCTGAGGCAGTAACACGTGTGGTAAAAGTCTCTGGATCTGGACACAGGAAGAAATCGTGAATCCCACCTGATCGTGTGTGTGTGTGTGTGTGTGTGTGTGTGTCAGATGGCGGGGTACTGACTTGCCAGGCTTGTCCAGAAGGCCGCCTGTTGGATTCTGGCAGCACAGGAGGATGTACTCCTGCAGGGCCTGCTGGTCGAACATCCACCGCTGCCGACTCAGCCCCGACTCTCCTGCACCAGAGAAAACGTTCACAAAAAGATTAAATACTCAAACACAACTCGGTTCAATCACACTGAAAATACAGTTTAAAAACTCTCTGAAAAATTCAAACAACCATGACAAACTTCCTTATTTTTCAGTCTTTATTACATTTAAACAAAGTTTTAGAACCGAACTTAAAAAAAAAATTAAAAAAAAAAAAAAAAATTGGGCGCTGCTGGTTAGAATCATTACATGAAACTGAAAGGATCTTTAACATTAAGATGCATCACTGCAGCATGAAATGGATAAATTTAAATAGTCACTAAAGTCAAAGCAAGTGAATTTGATGTTTACGAAGTTCGTCAACGTGTTTCACGTCAAATTTCACCCTTTTCTAACTCAACATTTTAGAGCTCCTTTTGCCTTTGAGCAAGTTTTATATAGCATGGATGCAAAAGTTACATTTATGTTGTAATTTTTCTTTTTCACAGAGGCAAAGCTCTGAATATGCATATTGCAAAAAGTTAATAAATCTGATAGACTGACAGAAACAAAGACATAGATGGATGAACAGAAAAAAGGAGGACGGACGGACAAACAACCTTTTTTTATTTTCTCAGCAAAAAATGAAGTCCAACTGATTGTTGCGCATCAGTGGAACGGATCTTAAAGTTACTCAGTCTGCCAGGCTGCTTCGTTTGAAGACACTGATCACTTTGGAAACGTACCGTCGTTGAATAAGGCTCTGTGCAGGAGAGGCAGGAGTCCAGCCTGCCAGAAGGAGTAGCATCCGTCCACCAGTTTGTTACAGCGACCCTGGAAGCCTCCTTCAAATCGCATCTGTCTGCTGATCACCCAGCGCTGGGGACGCGAATGAGAAACACATTTACATTAAAGACAAAACGTTAACAAGGGTCCTAATGAAGACTCACAAACATGTGAGACAAGAACACTTTTTTATATCTAGAAATAAACTAAACATTTCACAGGAGGTGGTAACGTTTAATCCATCACTGAATTAGTTGACGACTATTTCAATAATCGATTCATCGTGACTATTATGCTTTAAATTCTTCTTCAGACATATGGATTACAAGTCACTTTTTATGTTTTCTGACTGATTTCTTGTGACAATGTGACCAAAAGACTAAAATAATCACAACTATCCTCGTACAGGGACGTTAAACGGATCGTTCAGCGGTAGTTAACACTTTATGGCTGCTGAACCAGAGCTGCTCACATGCACACTTGAATTATAACTGCTTTGCATCTGAATAGGTGCTGCAGCAGGAGGGAAGCATCTGAAGAATATGTTCTCCTTTAAAGAAGCAGCAACATCAAATTCGCTTTTACTTCACTTCATCACAGCTGGTGAAGTTCTGAAAATATTCAAGTGACAAAACCTCGGTAAAAACCTCGATTGGGTTAATTAGGCAGCCACTCACTAGCAAGGCCTTCAGATCCAGCATGTGTTCTTTGCCCAGGATGACGAGGGCGGCCGTGCCACAGAACGTGTAACCGCCATGAGCCTCCAAGCCTGGAACGCCGCTCAGGCCGCCCTCCCAGTTCTGACAGCTGCAACCAGGACAAAGACAGGAAGCAAACTGCAGTCAGAATAAAAACCGTGCGGCTGCTAAACAAGCAAAAACACAAAAGCTCCTGTGGCGACGTTGTGGCTGCACCTGAGGATCCAGTTGGTTGTGTCTTCAAACAGCGTCGGTGTCATGATGTTGGTGAGCGACGCTACAGAAGCGGCGCAGTAAGCGCTCCTGGAAGGGGAAATGAAAACCGGATTCAGATCCACAGAGATAACTTTAAAATAATCTTAAATGCTTTTACCTAAACAAAACCAAAGTTTAATTTTAAGGTATTAAAATAAATCGATTGTGGCAGCTTGATTATTACCACAATGTCAGGTGCTGTGTTTGTTTGAAACCTGCTCCTTTTCTTATCCAGAGTTTTTAAATAGAGTAAAGCTGCGGTCAAAATTAGTGGAACAGAACAAAAACGTTTCTAAATGTGTAGAAGAGATTAACTGACTTTGTGCGGCTCGTGAGTGAAATTCAGGAACGACAAAACCTGCCAGCACGGTTGGTTGATGTGAATGGAAGCTTTTTATTTAAACCAACAAACTCAAATCTCCTTACAGTGGAAAATGTCAGAGAAAACACAAAGTTTATGTTTTTTAATAACCACGCTGCTGCTTTTTATTTCATGGAATAAGAAATGGGATTTATCCAGTGACTTTTACTCAAAAGCAGACTTTGGTGAACCTCAAAGCTGCTTTTAATTTATTTGTTAAATGTAGAAAGAATTTTAGGAGAAAGAGTGAGCAAAGAAGAGACTTTTTTTCCCAGTTTCTTTCACTTACGCACAGAATAATTTAGCAGCTGGATGCTTTAGTCTTGCTCAGACAAAAGCAGGAGAGTGCCGCTCCTGAGTGTTTCTTTTTCGGTGCATGCTCCAATTCTGACCTCTGTTCACGACTGCAAACTATTTTTAAGCAAAAACACCGACTCTCCTCCTACTAGCTGTTTGATCTGCGTCCAACGCAATGACATCACTCCGTCTCATCAAAAACCATCCAAAGAAACGCAGAATCAAACATACGCATGAGAAAAGAAAACAGGAGGCGGACAGCCCATAATTCACCTGACATCCACCTCTCCTCCAATGTGCATCACAAAGGAGCCGTCTGGCTGCTTCAGCGACCACAGGAAGTCTAAAAGCTTCTCCCTGAGAAAGGTAGAAGATATAAATGAGGAAATAACTAGCTGTAAAAGATCTGAGTGTTGAAAATATAAAGGAATAAATTTAAAACAAGATATGTCTACAGCTGTTCGGTACCAAAACTGATAATCTGCAGATTAATCTTTAAATCTGATTCTGTAGCTCTGCAGTGCGGATCGTACCTGTCTATCACGTTATAGGCCTCCTCTGTGCCGATGATGCAGAGGGCGTTGACGGCGGCGTAGGTGGGCGCGAGGTGGGCGTATTGGCCCGGTCCGCCCGCGAACCCCCCTGCTGGGCTCTGACAGAGAGCCAGGAACTGACACACTCTGAGGAGACAGAAGATTTAAGATGAACAGAGTCAATTCAAAAAGCATTTTCACATTACAATTTCATATGAGGATAAAACTGGATTTAGAGTAAAAGTAACTGCACCCTAAATCTACCGTCTAGTTCTGCTCCACCTGCTAACAACAATAACTGGCAATGAGTGTTTTTCACTTCTGAGCAGGAATTCTGGCTCATTCTTCCCACTATTCGTTTTAATTCAGACACACTGAAATTTGTCGAGCATGATCACCTCTGATCATTTCTGGAGATTCTGATTCGCTAAAATTAACACAGAAAGTTATAAAACTTCCAGTAAAACTTCAAAATAATAATTTGAGAGCTTCAAGAACAAAGCAAAGTTCAAAACTTTGCACCACCTCGGCTGACGTGTCACAGCGGACACTGTCCAGCTCCGACTCTCACAAATGTCCTTTCCAGCCTCCGCTGAGGAGAGGAATCACAAAACTGCGAGGATCCCAGGAGCCAAACGAGTTGGAAGAGACGCCTTCATTAACTCTGACCAAGCAGTTCTGGTTCTGGTTCTGGTGCCAGTTCTGACCCGAGCCCAGTCACAGGACAGAGGAAGCAATCTGTCGACGGGCTGCCATTGTTAGAAACTCTCGAGGTGGGCCAGCATGCTCGGCGCTCGCCACGCGGCGCGCACGGGGCCGGACCAGACGCTGCAGCTGGCGCCCCTCTCAGTCATAATGAGCGCGTAGGCTGGCGGCGCTGCGAACCGAGGTCTGCAAAGCGTCGCGTCTGAAAGGCAGTAATTTTAGCAGATGACGGTTTTTGTGTTTCTGTGTTTAACTCCTGGCTGCTTGGAAACTGTTGCACAAAACAAAACTTCAATGACAGTGTGTTGCTAATCACACTGTCATTATTAGTAAGCAGGAATGATAATTACAGTAAAATCCTCCAAGCTTCAAAGACCTTAGTTGGTTCTTTAAGCAGAATAATGCAGGGAAAAAACAAGTTGTGGGAACAAAAAAAGGCTAAAATTACAAATAAGTTTCTGATTACTGTGGATATTGAAGCTTCAAAAGAAACAAAAAACACGACTAATTATGACCAGAGCTTTATTCTAAACAACAAACCCAAGATGACGCAAAAAAACACAAATGCTAATATTTACAGAATTCAGCTACTATTAACATTGAAATAATTTGAATTCAGTTACTAAAAACAGCCAGGTAAGCTGGAAGGATTATTTCTACCGCAATTTATGTCTGTGATTATTCTTTTAGCAAGTTTTTTTTTCACGATTTCGGTTTACTTTGCACTGGGTATGATGTTCTCGGATTGTGTTGTCGCTAATCTGAAACTGAAATCCAAAATTTATTTCGGGACTTGATCATGGCAAGTGGATTTATTCCCCGTTTTCTTCACTTTGTTATTAAAGTAGGGATTCAGCTGGTAGGTTTTGTTGTTTTCTTACAGTTTCTCTGGGTATGAGCTGTAGCTCTCTGCAGCAGTAGTAGTTGAGGTGTGTGTAAGTGTGTGAGACTCACTCGGAGGCGATGGCAGAAGGAATGGACTCCTCCAGTAACTCCAGACTGTGAAGGATCCAGAAGCAAAGCCACGGTCTGCTTGCATCCAGACACTAGGGGGAACATGTGTGATAAATTGAACATATTCCATCTCTAAACACATGGAAATGATGCAATTATGTGGCAAAAAGTTATTTTCACTGCTTTGCCTCCAATAAACGAATGCACCGTCGTCACATCAGACGCAGCAGTTACTGACAATGATGCTTTAATAACGCAAAAATATACAACAAGTATTTATGCTGAAATAGTTAGCATGCAGAAAAAAAAGACCTGGTGATACATCCATCATAAGCTATAAAGCAACACATGCAGCGATAAAAATGAAAGGACTTAAAAGCACAAATGAATAAGAATAAAAGAGGTAAAAGCTGGTGTTCTTTGTGAAAAGTGGGGCTTCTGTACCTCGTAAGCATCCGATAGGTGACGTAAACCTTTCTTGAGATACTGATAATGTTGTTCCCGCAGCAACGTTGGCCTGAGGAAACATTAAAACAGAAATAAGCATCAAAAATGGATACAACAGAATCTGAATGTGCCGTCACCAAATGTTATATCACGAAAGGCACTGCTCAAAATTAAAACATCCAGTATTTAGGTCATTTTTAATACAGTAAACTAACGCAACAAATAAAATAAATAAAACAACTCAAGGTTGGAACGATCTTCAGAAATGGAACCTGTTAAAAATTATTATTAATATAGGTAACAAAAATTACTGTAGTTAATAAAAACAAAAATAACATGAAAATAAAAAGAAAACTTTTCTGACTGAAAACTGAAGAAAAATTGTTAAATGAAAAATACACACAAAGTTTAAGATACCAAAATTTAAACTATGTTCACCATGTTAAAGTACATGACATTGACATAGATGTGATGTGTGCAAATTTGATGATAAGCTTGCAAAACACTCCTATCTCGTAGTTTGTGTAAATTAATATGTAAAACAAAATGAGCCAAACTGGGACTAAAAGTCTGCGTTCGCATCGTTTCCTGGGTTGTTTTGTGTCACAGTGCATGTGTGCACCACCAGGAAGGCCTGCAACCTTCATGTGCATCTTTATCTCGCTGAAACAAGCATATATGCTGAATGAGTCAACCAGAAACCCGGTACTCCCACCTAATCTTGATCTCCGTCTGCCCTTTTAATTCATTGTTTGCCGCCCTGCTGTAATCATGCTCTTCCTACACCGGGTTAGTCACAGGTTTTTATCTGAGGTTTTGTCGCAGCAAATATGCAGCAGAACAACAACCAGTCGCCCCACCGCATGAGATAAAGAACCACCGCGGCCTTTCAAAGGTGGAGGGCAGACAATGGCTCAGATGACAAGATGAAAAACGTATAATAATCTCTGGATAACGTTGATGAGCTCCCACATCTGTAATATGAGTGATACAAAGCTTACGGTAAAAGAAAAGAGGCATGGGAACAAGATCAATATATTTACCACATGTGCAAAAGATGAAGCCCAGGTTAGGTTTACGCATCTCTGCAGGAAAATGTTAAACATCATGTTCCACATCAGATAAACAAGCCAGGAATGTTGTGACCATTCATCGATGGACAGAAAGTTCTGCAACAATCATGATAAAAATCCACGTTTTTCATATTTCCAGAGTTCTTCCTCCTTTTTCTGATTATATATGACAAAAGTTCATGATTCATTTACAACAAATATTACTACTGGTATTTCTACAATGGTAGAGGTTTATTGGTTTATTTAACTGGCCATTGGACAGGCCATTTCTGCCCGTCCAATGGCTGGACGGGCAGAAAAATGAATGGATGGACAGATGGACAAATGGATGGATGGATAGATGGATAGAAAAATGAATGGATGGACAAATGGATGGATGGATGGAAAAACAGACGAATGGCTGGATGAATGGACAAAGAGGGCTGGATGAATAGAAAAATGGATGGTTGGACAGACATGGGGACAAATGGATGGAAAGATGAGTGGATGGATGTATGGATGGATGGACGGAAGGACAGACGGATTGATGTTTGGATGGCCAAGCGGATGGACAGATGAGTGGATGGACAGATTGGATGGATGGAAGAACGGATGGATGGATGTACAGATTGTATTGGTGAATGGATGGGTGATGCATCTATTCCTTCCTATAATTCCTACAGAAACTGAGTATAAATGGTGAGTATTAAACAAACCAAAGTTCTTTCAGGTTAAAACAGATAATAAATAATCTTGCCGTTTAATTTTCTCCACCCCTGAATTACGGGGTGACATTCACTCTCTAACAAACACACACCCTCCTCTGACTTAACAACGTGAATTTTCCTGATGGAACCAAATGCACCTCCACATAGGCTGCGGAGTCGGCGATCAGCAGATCCAGCGGTTGTCATAGAAATGAAATGAGTCACCCACACGGAGACGGGATGACAGCTGATAGCAACGGCAACGCATGTGGGCCGATCAGCACGGCGTTTCAGATAACAGCCGTCGAACATCACAGCCGCGACTGAGAATGTGACGACTCAATGAGCAGATAAAACCATCGCCCTGAAGCTTCAGCGCACCGTTCCTGTTTGTCAATAAACTGCCTATATCCCACTTTAAGAATCAAAATACTGTCTCCACCGACATGCAATCTGGAGATTTTAAGTTTAACAGAAAGTGACCATTTGCTAACATCTAGTTTCTCATTTTTCATGCAGGCGGTTCTGCAGGAACTTACTGAGGAAAGCTGTGCATCTGCTTGTAAACACTGATGGCCGCTTCGATGGCCTCCTCCACTTTTTTCTGGATAAAATAAAGGGAATAGTTTGAGAAACAACACAAAAAGCCCAGCGTTGATCAAAAATACACAGAGAGCAGACATTTGCTGTTTTTATTCCACAAAAAAATATGATTAAACATCAATATTTGAACATTTCTTAAAAAAAAACTGAATATTTAGAGAGACGGGTTTATTTTTTAGCAAGAATATGGCTGACATGTTTGCTTGTCTTTCCGGTTTTTAAGAGTGCGGGAGAAATGGATCCATGTTATGTGATATTTAAACACCAAGGAAGCTTTATTAGAATAATTTTCAACACTTATGAACAGCTACATTTTTTAAAACGTTATTAAAAATTATTTTTAGTACGTATGAATAATACATTTATTAATAGGTTGTAAAGGGTATTAGTAAATATGCCAGCAGTGATTTTTGATTGATATTATGCTCCTGCGGTAAAAGTTGAATTGAATTAAAGGGATGCCAATAAGTGATGAGGATGCTGTATTTAAGAATTACTTAAACAGTTTATAATACACGATTTACAATACAGTTATAAGGACATTGCAATAGATTAAAGAGTTGATATAAAGTTTATATTTCCTTTATGTTAAAATTCACATTATACTGGTTTATATTTGTTGGAAACCAGTGAAAGTTTTAGTTAACCTTAGAGAGTTTTGGGGTTTTATGGGCTGTTTTGTTTTTTTTTTTTGCAACATTTTGGTCGACAGCACCTGATTTTCAATGTTCTCTTTTTTTTATTCTGTGAGTTAATTAGTGATTAAATTTATCTTCACCTTACGCAATTCTAATTTTATTTAATAGCTTTGCAGGCAAAACACTGAAGTCATTTTGACTTTCATTTGACACTTTATATTTTTAGTTTTTTCTTTATAGTTACTTTAGATTAATTTGATAACAAAAACATTTACTTAGTATTTTACCAACACTTTTATGCTTCCATTTGCCGCTCTGCTCTGTCCACATTTTGGAGGCTAATTATAGAAAATGTTCCACATATATTTTTGTCTTATCAAGTTATATGACTGGGCTGTTTAAAAATAACCAACAGGTGGTGCCAATTCTCCATTCAGAAGATGCCTGTAAATATTGAAAATTTACACTTTTAAACAGATTATATTATAACTAGGGACTTGTGGAAGAATCTTACTAACTTTGCTTAATGCTGCATTTTCTTTAATTTTTACATTTACGTTTTTAGCCATTTTAATTCTCATCGTTTCTTCAGTTCGGGCGAAATAACTTACGTAATTAAAACATATAAAAGTGTATATTTCTATTTTTGTTCACATGTGCTTTAGAAATGTCTATAGAGTTGGTCATCATATTAATATCCAGCAGTCAAACTGCACTTGCAAGCAGTCAGTAAGAAAATAGACGAGTGAGATTTAATTGAAAACTGTAAATGACGTGTAGCTTTTCAAGAGCTAAATGTAATGTTTCGATAGCCTCAAAATCTAAAATAAAATCTGAAAAATGTTGAGTTTAACCACTTTATTAGGTGAAATTATGATTGTTTTGACATACAACTGCTGTAAATATTGCCAACTATTTGGAGCAAAAGTGCCAATTAATCAGATATTTTTTTAAAAAACAGGCATATTAAACATACAATGGCTATTAAAAGTATACACATTTCTATTATAAAGCCGGGTTTTGAGTCGCAAAAACCCCCCAAAACAAAACCGCATTTTAACAAGGGCATGCACATTTTAAGCCCTTATACATGAACAATATAACGCATAAAAATATTCGTTGGACTAGCAGCATAAAAATAAGTCATTCGATTTTCAGTGTTGTTTTTTTTTTTTTAGAAACCTGAATATCACTTCAGTTTTCAGAAAAGTTGTAAAATATCAGAGAGAAGATTATCTCGTTGTTAAAAGTCTTTAAACAAAGCCTAGCAGTCGCTGAAGTGGCGAACGGTGAGGTCCCGTGCATGAAAAAAGAAAAATACTTAATCTCATTATGAGTCCATTGTTAGCTAAGTAGAGGCTAAAGTTTGCGAAGGATACAACAGAGAGCTTACAACGGACAAAAGAAAAACTGATCCAACGTCTTTCTTTAACGGAATGAAAATAAAACGTCTTATCGGGAGTAATTTAGTCACTTTTTTTTTTCCCCCACTTTCACCCCCAGCTCCAAGCACAGGACAGCACAGAAGCGTTAGCTCCAAAGTAGCCAATGTAGCTAATCTGTACGTTAGCTCACCTGCTCCACCGAAGTCACCGTTTCCACCCCGTCATCCTCAAACATTTCTGCCGGGTGCTCCTCGTCGAAGCACCGCAAGGGAGTTGGAACACCGTCCATGGTGGTGGAAAAAAGACTCGCTGCCGGCAGAGCTCCGGGAATGAAACGGGAGCGTCCAGATTCTCACGTTGTTTTGATAGTTTTCAGATTTCTTGCTGAAGTGGGCGTAAAAAAAAAAAAGCTGCGTGAAAAGCCAACTACGGTGAGTCAGAGGGAACAAACCTTCTTCGTTTCGCTTCATTCACCGAAACGTGAAAACGGACGCGTCGCACCTGAGAGTTTTTTGTTATTGTTATTTTTTATCGATGGTACGTCAGGATTAATAATTGCGAGCATTTTGATGCCACTAAATATCATTTCAACACAACATTAAAAGAAAAAACCCAGACAACGATGAAGATATGTAAAAGAGCCGCATAATATTATTTCTTAACACAAAGTTAGAGGAAATGGTGTAATTTACCCTTCAAAATAAACTTTTTAAAACATCTTCACTCATCATTACTTTCTTACAATCAACATGGAGTGGAAATGACTGTTACACTTGTTTGGTCCAGACTAGTGAACTGTATAGTAATCTTTATAACTCACATTCTAAAAATTGTGTTGTCTGCATTAAAAGGGAAATTAATTTAGACTTTTATCAAACCAAGAAAATGTTGCTTTTCCTTCACTATTAGTTTATTTTAAAAGTAAATCATAAAATATCCTCAAAATTTCAGATGAGGAAAGAAAGAAAGTTGCCTTTTTATACCCACTCCTTTTTTTTTTTAAATTTATTTAAGAGTGCAGTGAAATATTAGGCAATACTGTCAAATATGCTTGTAATTACAACTAAGAAACTATTTATTAAAATAACTTTTCAACCCAGGTTCTGGGGGTAAATTTTTATGCTTTAGTAAGTAAAGCAGGATGAAAATTACATTTTTCTTTATGCATCCTAGCTGGCTGTTCATGCCAACTCAATCAAGACTATCAAAACAAATTAAGAGTATAAATTTTCTATTTGCCTCTGAGAAACTCTGAAAAACAATTTGGCTTTTATTCCATTATAAAAGGGTAGGAATGCTGACTCCAGTGGAGGACAAAAAAAATAATTTTGGCTAATTTGGAAGCAGTTCTGCTCTCAAAGCTGATATCTTTCCAACCTGGTATTGTGTTAAACACATACTCGTATGCTCCAAATCAGCAACCTGCAAAATAGTTGATGTAAGTGAGCTTTGCCTCACAAAAACACAAAATAAAAGAGAATAATCTCGAATTTGTTTTAAAAATGTAATATTTTATTTTGAAAGGCGTGACAGGAAGAGCGTATTTATAACAGAGAATAAATTGACGGAGGTCCACCGCACCCTCTGGAAGCTGGAGGCTGCTTGGGAAGCTGGAGCATCCCAGTTTTATTGTCATCAGTGAACAAAAACACGCACAGCCTTAGGTGGTCCTGCTGAACAGACATGGCATCCAGGCGGGGAGAGAGTGGCCATTCATCGCTCAGTTAGCTGACTCTGATCTCAAGTCTTATTTTATTCTTGTTTTATTTTTTTTTTTCATTCAATAGCCCATGAAACAACACCATGGCTAAGCAGTACGATGTGCTCTTCCGACTCCTGCTCCTCGGGGACTCCGGGGTTGGAAAAACATGTTTGTTATGCAGATTCACGGACAACGAATTTCACCCTTCCCACATCTCCACCATCGGTAAGACTCGTGTTTTCTTATCAGCATCAACCGCTCTTCTATCATTTTATATTGAAAAAATTTGCAGCTCATTCCTTTTTTTTTTTTAATCATCATATTTTAATATAAATCCCACAAACTCGACTATAATTTAAACAAAATATAAAATTGAGATTTAAATTTAAATTAAACAGGCAGCGTGACTGAACTAATCATATGCGTCTTTTAGGGTGAAGAACAAACACTGGGAGGGATGAAAATGAGTTCGCAAAGTATCAGCACTTTGCAATAACAGTGCAACACTTTGCAAAACCACACATGGTACAATTCCCAATACAGTAAAACACGCAGATCATGTTTTTACCAAGGCAGAGTGAGTTCAGCATCTGCTCTTTATTGCTTTATTCTTGATTTAATATAGCAGTATGCAGCAAACAAATACTAGTATTTCTGCTGCAATGTAACATAACTGAATCCTCTCAACTTTTATTATGTTCTCAATGATTATTTTCATCATTTTTCTCTATTTGCACAATAACTGCTTATGGCTTCTTCGGCTCCTTCTCTATTTGCAGAGAAGTTTTCCCACTGGTAAATTTACCACATTCCTGCTCAGAACTATTTCCCCCTTTCTCTGGTTTAATTTGAGCTTGCAGAATATCTCAGTGTAGAACATTTTATTTAGCTTCATTTTGACAACCCCCACATGGCTGCGGCTGAGTCGCTTATCTTTTTCTTTCAGCGCCTGTGTGCATGCATATTCAGGTAATAGACTGATTTCCTCCCCTGCTAAGCTTCTTTTTGTGAGACTCTGCAGATGCGTCTTCCTGACATTGTTTGCAGTAATTGGGCGCAGCCTGGAAAAGCCAAATCCAGTCAGTGCTGTAGATGGCGGGCAGAAAGCCATTTTTGAACTTAATAGAGCAAAACATGGGAACATTTAGACAAGATTGTTTAGAACACATGATTAGAAGATTGTTTTAATAGTTTGGTTTTGAGACAGAAGCTGCCTGACAGATAAACAATGCAGTACATGTACAGTTCTGGAAAAAAAATCAAGAGCCCACTGCGCTGGCCCCCATTGAAAACCTCCTGGTTATTCCTCCAAATATTGATTTCTGAACTCCTCTTGAGTTAAAACATTAGTATTGTTGTTTCTAAATGAATATTAATTTGGTTTCTTTGCATTATTTGAGGTCTGAAAGCTGCATCTTTTTCGTTTTGACCATTTCTCATTTTCTGCAAATAAATACAAAATTTTTGCTTGTAATTTTGGAGTCATGCTGTCAGTAGTTTATAGAATAAAAGAACAATGTTCATTTCACTCAAACATATACTTGTAAAGAGTAAAATCACAGAAACTGATTATTTTAAGTGGGCTCTTAATTTTTTTCCAGAGCTGCATTTTAAAATAATTATTTTAGAGTCGTTATATGACTCTACTTTGTAGTTCGAAAATGAAAGGACTCATTGCTCATTAAACTATCCCAACATGAAAGATACATTTAGATATACAAAAAAACATACATAATTTACTATGTTATTTATTTTCTTATTGAATAAAAATCCAAACTGTTTTCTTATAGAGAAAATATGCAGGTTTCCTCTCAAATCTATTAATTCTTCTTGAGCTCTTTCTCATTTTGTCAAGTTACAACAACAAACAAATGTGGGATCCATTTATAATCAGCCCCTCAAGTCAATGCTTTGTAGAACCAGCTTATGCTGCAATTACAGCTGCAAGGATTTCACACTATGTCTCACTTTTCACATCTAGAGACTGAATTTTTTGTTTCAGGCTTTTTTAAGCCTAATATCTCGGCCTCAGTCTTAAATCCTCTAACAAGTTTTCATCTCTGATTGCCATGTATCCATGTTCCCATCAGCTCTAACCAACAACTGTGCAAAAGAAGCTAATTGCAAATTCATTGCATGTTTAAATTTTTTGTCACTTTACAATTCTAACCTATTTTGATTTGGTTTTCCACAGCATCCCCATAAGATACAATACATTTTATCTTTCTATAGACACCGAATGCAAAGCAGCAGCTCAGTCGATTTTTCCTCACACGGTCCTCAGTTTTTCTTCTTCATAGACTTCAAAATGCGTCTCATGTTATCCGGTTCTGTCCAAGATGTTAGAAGTATGAATTTTTCATGATGGGAGCTAAATCACCCTCCACAGGCCTTGTGGCTGTGATTCGTTGGTCATCTGAAGCTTTTTCTGGAGAATCACTAAAGACGTTTATGTGCTGCAGATCTCTTAATTTAGATGAAAAAGGCCTATGAATTTGATTGTTCTCAAACAAAAATAAGTCTGATCACACCTGTCTGTAAACCTTTTGGACACTCTTTAGGTTGTTCTTGTAATTTAATATTTATTTTACTATTTAATTAGCACTTTTTTCTGCATCTTCTCCCAACTTTTTCATAGCCTGGAGTTGCGTGTGCGTTTAATTAATGATTTGACCACAAGATCCAACTGTGTTAGCCAGTTTGATAAATGCTCACATGTTTGCAATATCTGCAGTGAGCTATTTTAAGTCTTAGTCCTATAATGCTCCACCCTACACTGAGATATTTACTCTGAATATTTCCAGACTTATTTCTCTCATTTTGAGAATGTTTAAAAAGCTGAATGACATGAGATTGGATGGATATTTTCTTTTACCTGCAATGATTAAATCTTCAGTTTCCAATAAATACTTCCCACAAAGTGTCCAAAGTCAGTGCTGTCCTGCAAAGGGTCAGCATATAATCCTCCAACCTTTAAAGTGATGGAGAGATATAAATTCTCCTCCATGTGGACCCAAATCTCCCTTCATCTCCACTGACGCGCCAATCAATCGTGTTCTGGTCTCATTATCTGAAAATATGCCCGCATGTCTCACCCCTCAATTTCTGTTCTCCCGTATCCTGTTATAATTCAAAAACATGAAACATTAACCCTTAAACTTCTATTTCCCCTTCAGATGTCGTCAAGTACTTTGCAGTATACCTGAACATTTCACTATTTTCATGTAATATATCGACAATGGCATAATAATGCATTACGTTACTTTTATTAAGCAGTGACGATTTTGGAGCTGATTTAAAGAGCTTAAAGTTTCTGTACATCACAGATTTTCAGGCGTTTGTTTCTGGAGCTGAGTTAAAATATTACTCACTGGGAGTAGAGTGTGAGGCTTAAAACTTTTCCAAAGGATAAAATATATATATATCAGTTTATCTGGGCTTTAGCTGTTTTCATTCACTCACTGGTTGACATCTAAGCATACAAAGACTTTCTGAAAACATACATGATAAATCAACGTGAACTCATCTCAGGGTTAATGTTGACGTCTTTAATAAATCCTAAACACTTGCCATAATCTGCAAATTCCTGCAGTGTTGGATATATTTTCCTTTCAGCTGGCAAATCCTTTTCCTTTGCAGTTCTGTTAAGTTTAAGAATGATGCACCAAAAAGTGCATAGACTAGATTGAGAAACTGTGATAAAATGTTGATTCTTGACGACAAATTCAATTTGGTTGAATTTGCACCATTTGTGCTAAATCTTTAAGCTTTTCGGTATTATCTTTATCTTGTCTATCCACACAAATAAATTTAATGACTCTGTAGTCATTAAAATGTATGTATGGGTTGTTTTTAAGCTCGTTGGCACACCCGGGCATCCACAAAGCGTTTTATTTTTACATTACCTGGGGGATATCTGTGCATCTTTGAGCGATGAAAGCGCCTCACTTCAACAGAAAAGAAAACTGGCTCTTGATGTGAGTGATTAAAATAGGACATGTTCCACCCATGTCATTTCTCTCTTCTGGGATTTTACCTGGATGATTTTTACACCAGGTTGATGGGATTTGACTTTGTTAAAAGGCTTCTTGTCTCAGAGGTGTCAGCTTATCTTAGCATGCTAAATTCAGAAGTTTACCTGAGGAATGTAGCTTGTTTTTAAGATGATTTATGAAAATATAGAACTAGACTCTTACTGATTAAGATGTCATGTTTTATTTCCACAAAACATAGTTCTCTGGCCTCCAGAGTGCATATTTCTCTGGCAAAGAGCTGGTCTTCAGTCACACCGCTCAGTTTAATCTTCCCCACCTTCATCTCGATGGTCCCATCCTAGACTCCCTCTGGAGCCAATTGCTGTGAAATCATCCATAAAACATCACCTCCACCAGTCTCTTCATCACACCTCAATAAGCTGCTGCTTTATTTTGGACTCTTTGTGTTGTTTGGGTCACGCCCTTGTCATAAACACTCATCTGACCCCTGCTCATCACTCTGAGGATCACGGTCACCGCTGACAGTCGGTGTGTCGTGAAGAAAGTATAATAATATTGTGCCGTAGCTTTAGCTTCTGTCAGGGATAGCTAAGGTGTAAACCTAAAATATTTCTATATTTCTGTAACTTAATGTTACAGAAATATAGAATATTCTCTTGACCTCAAGAACTACTCATGCTACTTTCACAAGTTTTTTGTGATAAAAACGAACTGGAAAAAGTACACTGCCTTAAAAAAGTATCTATACAGCTTGAATTTTACCACATTTTTTGATAGCACAAACTATGTATTCCTCTGATTTTTAAACCTTTCTGCAACATGTTCAGTAAAGAAGGTAGTACAGTACTATTATGTAACACATTTGTTGAGATGCACATCATAAGAAGGGCAAATAAACTTTGGTTTTTACTACCTCAAAGTTCGAGATGCAAGGTAGCCATATTGGATTTTGAGGTTAGAACCTAATATCCCAGTATCTAGGATTTCAAAGGTGGTACTTGTTGTTTGCAATGGCCCAGTCCAAGTCCAGACCTAAGCATTACAGAGAATCTTATTTGCTGCTTACAGATGCTCTCCTTCCAGTCTATTCTGCAACAAGTTTAGTCTCTATAGATACAAAAACAATGTGCAGCAGCAACTGCAGCAAAAGATGGCTAAATACAAAAACATTCCACACTTTTCTGATTTTTATTAGTAAAAAATATTGAAAACATGTGAAATTTTCCTTCCACTTCAAAGGTTTAAAGGGATACGAACACTTTTGCTTGGGGTTGTATGAATCCAGAATATAGATATGTACCACTGGTGTTTCTGGATTTTATGGGAAAATGCTTGGTAGAGTATTAACATGCAATGATGAAGTGTATTTTTCAAATATGTTTCTTAATAAATTAAATGCGTCCAGGTGCATTACTGGCTCATTTTTATCCTATAGTCTAATAGTTGGAAGATCATGGCCATTCTACGTTGCTTCTCAGCATCTTCACTACCATTCGGCTTCTATCTACATTTTTCAGTGTTTTACTTCTGACAGTTTAGTCTTTATAATTTCACTTTCAGAGTGTTTTGAAGCTGTGTTTTCCCTCTGAGTATCCCAGAGGGGTGGAGGGCTCCTCCTCTCTAGCTGTGGTAAAAACAGGCTTACGACCTTGCATGGTTTGTTTCAGAGACAGTCTCTTCGCTGTGATGTTGTCACGGTTGCTTTGTTTTGGTCTCTGCCTGAAGGTTTTTCACTTATTATGCTTTTGTGGTTCACTGCTATGATTTTCATCTTTTATTTCGAAGCTGGTATTTCTTACTTGGTTTTGCTTCGCTCGTCACACCGGGTGTTGCTTTAAAGATAACACCTGCCTTTGTTTATTCGTTACCTCTATAAACGTTTAAAATACACAAAGGGCTCAAGCCATTTGCAGTTACTGTATATTTTGCTTTCCTGTAATTTACCAAAGTTGTCATGAGTGACAATTCTTCAGGCTTTCTGAAGAGTTTTGTCTGGATTTCTTTGTATTTTATCTTTAATTTCTATTCAGTAAAACAGTTAAAGAAGACCATTGTAAGAAAAAATGAATAATGCCAAAGGTAAGAGATTATCCATAGAAGATTAGGAGCATATGGCAATAATGTATTTTTTTTTAAATCCAGACATACCAGAGAGATGCCTCATCATTTCAGTGAATTAGATGATCGTTGAAATGTTTAATTCTTTAATTAATTCAGGTCAAAAAGTGAAACTCATACATTATATTGGTTATTTATATACAAACTGATATGTCTTAGGTTTACAGAATGCTAAAAGATGTTGAAGAAGAAATTCTTTGCCACAGAAACGTTATGTTAAGGCCAGTATAACGGAGAAGACAGTTGACTTGACACTGACACGCTCCTCAAGAAGGGTAAGCCAAAGTAGGTCATTGCAGAAGATCTTTTGAATGTGCTGTGGAAAGTTAAGTGGAAGGAAAAAAGTCAGGTAGAAATAAAAGATTATAAGACAAAGCAAAATTAAACTTTTTGATGAAGATATGGCTAGACTCATATCTTCAAAAGTCACCACTGTTACATTCCCTGTATTAGGTTATTCCTAAACCAGAGACAACATCAGAAACATCTTACCTGATCAGAGCAGAAGAAGAACTGGACTGTTGTTCAATGGTCCGAAGTCCCCTTTTCAGATGAAAGTAAAGTTTGGAAATCATGAATATCATCAAAATTAGTAGAAGCAAATGCTTAGAATGTATCACTTTGTATGTAATCTGTCTATATGATATGTTTCTATAATGAATTAACCTTTTGGATGATATTCTAATGTATTAAGATACACCTGTATTTGAAGGTGCATGTTAAAGATTACAAGAAAATCTTGTACATTTAATCATCTTAGCAGCATTAGTGTATGCATTACTGCAACCACAAAACAATGCTTTTATATTTATTGATCTTTTCATTGATAACATATTTGGCCAACTGTACATAATGCCCACACCTGATATTATACACATTCAGTGGCTGAGATGCTCAAGCTCACAGAAGCATGAAGAAAGAAACGATTCAGGGAAATGTGGGTTAATTGCAATTCATCAAAAGGCCATTACTATTTTCAGCAAATGTTTCATAATTAAATACTTTCCAGAAGCTATAATTTTAAACCTTTTTTTTTTTTTTTTTTTACAATACATCTCATTTTATTTTATGTCAGGCAAGTTTCTGCCATGTTCTGCCTTTCATTCCTAGAATTAAACTGCTAGACTTCCCTTGTCTCCAGCAGCGTACAATTTATTTAATAAAAAGTATTCATAACACTATCCAGCTGCGCCCTGAGGTCTGCCTGCATTTGTATTTTCTCCACCAAAAAAAACAACAAAATAAGAAAAATCAGAGCCCTGCATGACATCTGCTGCCATTTAAACCGTGTTGTTTACAACACATTTGACTTCTCTCTTTGCCTCTCTTTTATGAAATACTTTAGTCTCAACCACAAAATATTTTGATTTTTTTATTCTCCTACATTAATGTTTTTATTTTTTGACTTGCCATGTGGTACAGTGTTCAATTTTATAGATGCAAATTGCTAAATTTGGTTTTTACTTCTCACTTCATTATCCTTTGAACCTCTGAATATTTCACCAAACCTGTCTTTGTTTGTGTGTCAGAAAAATAAGGCACTGTAACAAGTAAAGAGAAAGAAATGCCTTGTAATTGTGCAACGTGCAGGAGAATACCACTACGTCCAGCAGTAAAAGCTGCCAGTTGCTTCAGTTCAAAGTCTTGCACGAATATTATGAGTGGTGGAATTACTCAGTTCAGCTGCAGCTTCTGAGTTTTTCTGAGAAAAACTGAAAAATCTTTGTGCTCGGTTTGATGCTGACTCACCTGGAATCAAAAGAGGACATTCATAGCTTTAAATAAATCCCACTGAAGGCCTTACTTTGTTCAGCCCTTACCAGATGTACTTCAAAAACACTTTCAAACACTATGGCAATGTTTTTTTTTTTAATGATATTACATAACCTGTTCATATCCAGTGGGGCCAAGAAGTACAAATGCTGGGTTAGACAGCATTCCCATTTTACATGAAGGAAGTTATAAACACCCAATGAGATTTACCAAAGTTTCAGTCAAGACACTGTTTTGTTTTGTTTGACAAAGATTTCCATGGTGAGGTTAAAAAAAAATTAAATTGACTTTGTTTTACTGCTAATACATCAGGAATGGTAAGAGCCTAGACTTTTTGATGTTTTACAGTTTCTATTTAGATCTGTTACACTGTAAAAAAAAAAAAAACATGATGTATTTTTGTCAAATTTATGGTGCAAATATTTTAGTACACTTGAAATAAGACAAAAAGTCACTTACAAGTAACTTTTCAGCAAGATGTAGGTGCTTGTTTTAATTGAATAATTCTTGAATACTGATAAATAGTACTAAGGTTACGTTTGAAGTGACCCAATTCCGATTTTTTTTTTGTCAAATCGGATTTTTTTTTTTTTTTTTGGCGTGGTCGTTCACACTTCCAAATATACAAGACTTGATCTCCAGCGTGAGCTGCAAACCACCTGAAAATGCCCCGCATGCGCAGTAGAGAGCGCAATAACGTCAAACGTAGAGTGCTCAGTGTTTTGGCCGTATTCATGTCTGTGGTTTTACCAACCGCCATTAACAAGAAGAAGAAGAAGAAGAAGCGCTCAGTGTTTGCGGAAGTAAATATGGATGCTAACGGTGGAGCATAGCTTACGATTTTGAAGTTGTTGTCCGGCCGGAGCCACCAGCACAGTAACAACTTCATCATTATAGTTCGCCGTGATTGTTGTTTTTCCTTCCCGCTTGCGCGTATCAGGACGCATAATAGTGACGTTTGTCGAGTATCAGTGACGTTCAGGTCGGATGAACGCGACCTAGACGTTAGGTCACTTTTGAATCGGATACATATCGGACATCCAAGTGGCCTGTTGTTCAGACTGTCATGAAAAGATCAGCTACAGGTCGCATTAAGGGAAAAAAAAAAAAAATCGGAATTGGGTCACTTCGGGCTGCGGTGTGAATGCAGCCTTAGTTGCGTCTGTAGAGGACCCTGTAAGTGGAGAGAGTGAGATGGGTGTGTTGTTTTATAATTTGGTTTACACAAAGCTTAGCAGTTCAGGTCAGATCAATGACAATCCCGTAAAAATAATAAAATTAAAATGTTTTGGCCCTTGATCTCCAGCGCCCACACGGCAACGGGGCATGACAGCTGCTCTCTGTCCTTTGTTGGTTATGACAGTTATGGATGATAAATCCCGTCCTCCACTGAATAAGTCATCCATCCATTCATCCATCCATTACTGGGGCCATCGCCGTCACTGACATGCATTACTGCAAAAGCCATCCCATATTATCAAGCACAGGCAATTAGTTCAGTCAATTTAGGGGTGTGTTCACATTAATTTTTACATGGCTCTCAGGCTGCCAACTTAAATTAAGTGCTGTCCCTTACACCGTGCAAATTTCACGCCATTGTTAGAATTATGATTGAAGTAGAAGTGGAAGAAAAAAAATTTTTTTTTAAAGCTGCTCTTTGAGGTTTTATATTTTAAAAAGCTGCAATAATAATATTTGAAGGAAACCTCTGGCTTCCAAATTAAATTGAGTTTTATTTACTTACAGATTCAGCCAAACATATTAGCTGATTTCAATGAAATTGGATTGTGCCACATTTGTTAGCACTTTTGTCTTACAGCAAGAATGTCTTGAGTTCTTATAAATATTTTACAGTCCTGGAATTAGTTAGTGATTTATATAAAATTCAGACTTTCAGAAATGCAAATAAGTAGCTTGTTTTTGCAGCTATCGCTAGGATTTATGTGTAAGGAAACGATGTAGGTTTCATGGCTCCTGCTGAACTTTCTGCCTTTCAGTTAATTTTATTTTTTTCAAACATAATAACAGTGGCAGCAACTCCTATATAAGATATTGCAACTAATATCTTGGTTGAAATATTCAAAAATATTGTGCAGCCTTAAATTTCACCTGCAATGAGACTCTACTTAAATCCTAAAGCAGTGAAGAATTTTATATTCATGATTGCTGTATGATATGCTCTTTAGTTTTGTTTTCTTAACATTTGTTTTAATGACAAAGGCATTCAGATCTTTAAGTTTTTTCCCAAAAAGTTGAAACACGCTGTGTGGTTTGATGCTAGACTTGTGCATTTATTACGTTTATTTATTGTGATAATTTCCTTATCATGGTAAGAATTTTGACTTGATGTTGTCACGTTAAATTCTAATTAATGATGTTTATTAGCTCCCCAAGATCTATTTTTACAATTTTATTCCACTGTTTGTTCAGTTATAGCATTAATAAATGTAAAAAAAATATATGTGTTTTTGTATTATTATTGCATAGTCATAGTTATATAGTGACCTAAAAAAGTAGCTTTTATTGTTATCGCAGTACAGAAGACATCATGATAAAACTTTAAGTCCAAATCTCCCACCCTTATTTGAAGTCCTTAAAATTGAACTCAAATATTTCTATAAGGCTTTGGGATGATTTCCACAATGCTGTTTGGTTTTGTTTGCATACATAACTCTATTACTTCTTCAGTTTCTGTCCGTACCTTCAAATTAATAAAAAATAAAGTACAATGCAGGAAGCTGCTTCTTCTCCCCTGCTGCCCCTGGTAAGTCAAGATACTGATTGCTGTGCTGACCTTTCAGTTGGCCCCAGTCCTCTGCAGCTCAAAGCAAACGCTGTATTTCTTCTTCAGTGAGGTCTCGTGCTGTCAGTTCAGTATCCGTGGAGCCCTCACTTGACTCCAGCTTGTTTTAAGCAAGCAAACATCTGGTAGGCTGTTGTGCATCTGTCAGCTGTTTTTGTCAGTTTCTCAAGTTATGCATAACCCAAAAGCAGCCATAAAAATAAAGTCACCCACACACTGCGGCTTCCCCACTCATGCGAATCGATTGGAGTGAGTTTATTTTTCTCACAGCGCGCACGATGCCAGCTGTGACACAGAGGTGCTGCGGACTATCGGGTTAATTGGGTTGAGTTGCTAATTGATTTCTCTGGGATGAAAGTAGTCTAGATGCCTGAGGGTTTTTTTTTTTTTTAATTAACTTAAAGTCACCAGTCAGAGAAGATCAATGGAGAAAAACGTTGACTTAATTTAGAACATTTGTATTCTATATAATAACATATTTATTAAAGGCTGCATTTATATGCTATAACTGTTTTGTATTTTGCTCTGTTACAACTCTCTCTCCTGTACAAGAATTTACATTAATCAGCAACAAACATGATTAATAATCATGATAAATGAGAATGAAAAGCATTTCTTACCTGCACTGGTTTGTTAGTGAAACTATTTTTAATATATAAATTAGAATATGTGCTCCAATGAGGCTCGGTTTTGAGATTAAAAGTACCTTTTGAAAATAACCAGCAGATATTAAACGTGTCTTTCAATGAGCCCACGTTTTTGTCTTAAAATTTATTGGTCTGATGTAATGTTTTAATTTTAAATGTTGTGTTTTCATTAACATAATTAACAGGAGAAAACATCAGCGCATGTGCAAATAATCTGATTCGCTTAGTTACTGAAATAAATTAGCTTTTTAATAAAATACATGACTCCATTTACATTCATTGAGTACAGTTACTCTTTTTGTCTCAGTGCCAGCTGCATACCCATTTTTAAAAGTAAAGGTAATATTTTGAAAGAGCATTTTTAGAGGATATCGTATATTTACAGTGTCCAGTTGTTATGCAGGTTGTATTTGTCCATATTTACAAATAGATTTCACAAAGTGACACTAAAGAATCTCTTCACTTTATTTATAACATGAATTCTTGATTGTTTTAGTCTCGTAAAGAACTTGGAAACATCCAATCCTGTCTGATTGGGGCTTTAATATAAACAACTTCCAGTCAGAGTAATTAATTTCTTGTCATTTTGTACAGACAGATAAAGCAAACTAAAACATCTCAGTCTTTGATTTAGACTCCAGAAGCATTAACGCATTCACTTCTCCTAAAAACATCAGTGACATCCTGATCTTTCTCTCGATTTGAACCCATCCAGTTTTCTTTTCGTTTTTCTCCTCTGGTCTGTTACCATTTAATTTTTTAATTATTATTTTTTTTTATCAATACAGAAAACCGATCTTAACAGTTCGCTGGATCATTGTCTTGATCTCCTCACAGGCTGATTATGCTGTGACAGTGGGGGTCTCGTTTTGTCAATGTTGTCTGTGATGTTTACAAAGCCGTAGCAGAAAATTAGTGATCTGTAAGTCACGTTTTCCTTTAGTCACGTTGTTGAAAGAAATAAAATGCCCAACTAGGAGTTTCTGAGCACTGGAAGAACATTAAATAAACCCAGAACTCTCCTGTGGCTGTAATATTGTATTTTCTAACCTTATCTTCTCTCCTGTAGGAGTCGACTTCAAAATGAAGACGCTACTAATAGATGGTATCAAAGTTCGAATACAGATATGGTAAGATATCGGAGCGAGGCTTTGTGCAGGAGATAGTGTGAATGCAGTGATCTGTCTGACAGGATATGATTTAAAAAGAGCAGATCTTGTCAGTAGTTCATAGAATAAAAGAACAATGTTCATTTTACTCAAACATATACCTACAAAAAGCTAAATCAGAGAAACTGATCATTTTAAGTGGTCTCTTAATTTTTTCGATATTCAGAGTTGGGCAGTAACTAGTTCCATTTACACAATTTAATTTACTTGAGTAACTTTTTTGAAAGAATTTAATTTTAGGAGTATTTTTACTACCCTGTACTTTTTACTTTTAATTGAGTAATTTTATTATGAAGTTTTACTTTTCTTATTTGAGTAAAATTTCTCAAATAACTTGTATTAATTATTGTCATTTTGGTTCTTAAAATACCAGTATTGTCACTTAACTTTACATTTTGGTCTGCCTGATTATGTAATTTTTTTAAATATTAAATGATTGCTAATTTATCAGTTACTCAGTTGAGTAGACTTTTCACCAAATACTTTTTTACTGTTACTTGAGTGATTTTATTATGACGTATCTCTACTCTTTCTTGAGTAAAACACGTTTTAGCCAAACATTCACCAGACGCAGATGCACACCTGCAGTTTTTGTTAAAGTTTCATAAGTTTTATAGATTTAGAAAAAAAATCTTTTGCCTGATTGAGTTATTTTTTGTTATTTATGTGAATTGTTGTCACTTTGGTCCTTAAGATACCGAAACGTCCACTTCATGTTACATTTTGGTCTGTCTGACTGTGTAATTTTTAAATATTAAATGACAATCTGATCACTTACTCGTTGCTAGTTGCTAGTTATTACTTGAGGACAACTTTTGGGTTTGTTTGTTTGTTTCTATGCAGGGATACAGCGGGCCAGGAAAGGTACCAAACCATTACCAAGCAGTACTACAGACGAGCACAGGTACATTTATTTATCTGCAAGATCTGGTTCATCACATTTAGCTTTTAATTATATTTTTAAAAGCAAAAAATATTCTGTTTCTGGAGCAGCATCTATGCAGGCAGCTAAAGTACCTTAAAACCACCATCTTTTGCTTTTCTTTAGCCTTAGGCTGATATGAGCTTAGAAGGGACCAAACTAAATTGTTCTCTTACCAGAAGCTGGTAATGAAATTTAAGTGGAATCGTCTCGTTCATGTTTAGTGGATTATTCATCGACCAGACGGCTTACAACTTCTGCAAAAGCTTCCAATGTTCCAGGCAGTATCCTGATTTACTTAAACTAATCGCATTACTTTGGCTTAGCTTAGCTCAAGCACATTAGGCCACCACCTCTGAAAATCGTTGAAATTTTATTGGCTCGCTAGATTTTGTTTGTTTCAAGAAAAACAAAATAAACAGAGGGAGATAAAAATCGAAGGTCCTGAGGTGCTTGGATCGTCTCTTCTCACTTTGCAGGGAATCTTTCTGGTGTATGATATCACGAGTGAGCGATCTTTCCAGCACATCATGAAGTGGGCCAGTGATGTGGACGAGGTGAGTCATGCTCTGCGCTTTTAAGAGCTCCATAAATCAGGGACATTAAAGAATCAGAAAGCACGCTTTCCACATTTTAGACAGAGCCACTTTAACAGATCCGCTGAGAGTTCAGAGAGCCAATTCTCACAGAGAGCATGGTGAGACTGGAGACCGCGTTGCGTGAGATTTTCATCTTTAATTTCCAGTCTCTGGCAAATTTGTAATAGTGTTTCCATAAACAAAGGAAATGACATTTTTCCAGGTTTCTGTCTTTCACAAGCTGTCTCCCATGTCCTACTTTCCACTGTCATTTCCCTCACTCTTATTTTTTCCTGTAAATTGAGTCATCAAGGGCCTAATTTCCTCAGTGGATCTGTCTGAATATAGTCTCTATTGATCTTGGCATGCTTCCCTACGTCTGATCATGCTCTCATGTCCTGCATGCTCTCACTCCTGTGTTTTCTCTCCCACCCAGCTTCTCCTGACATTTAAATGTACCCTTTCTGTCTCTTCATTGCTGCTTTAAATCTCCTTTTATGTCCCCATGACAAACATGTGCAGTACGCTCCAGATAAAGTCCAGAAGATTCTGGTCGGGAACAAGTCAGACGACGTGGAGAAGAGGCAGGTGGCCACAGAGCAAGGTGTCAAGGTGAGTCAGCTACAGTCTGTCTGCTTGCTTTGCAGAGGATTCTTGGACCAGCATGCTTATTATTTTCAACACAAATTTTAATTTTTGTTAAAATTGGGATTGAAATATTGAAATATTAGGGGAAGTAATGTATTTTTTTGGTTAAATTTTAGTTATGCAGAGCTGAAACTAGGGGAAAATTGGCACCGAGTGGATGCAGTTTGAAAAATTACCACAAGAGGGGGCTGTTTCCATTTGTTTAAATGTACGCTGCATTACAGGTGTAGCACACAAACGTAGAGTCCAATTGTTACGTAAAAAAACTATTCTTGATTTTTTTTTAAAAAATTAATAAATAAAATAAAAAATGGAAATAAGAATTTGTCTCAAGGTTTGGTGAACAGAAAGTCCTCTTTTCTCAGATGAGGCAAAGTAACTTGTGGAGATCAGAAACCCAAAGAATAATTTACAAATTTTTGACTAGAGGGTTAATCTATAAACTGTTTTTGTTAGAAACACTTCTGTAAAAATCTTGTCAAGACACAAATTCATTTTTTATTACCAGTCAGCTCTTAATTGTTCTCTATAGATTTCTAAGCACAAACTGTGACAATGCCAGCTCTTTTTGCTTAGATGTAAGGAAACCTTATGAAGCCAAAAGAGGACGTGCATTTCTAATTTATGAACATTAATGTAAAAACTGCTTGACAGAAGATTTCTGTGGTCTAAGGATACAGACATGCGACTCAGACATTCAGAAAGTTGTGCCTCCTGCAAACCTTGAATTGAGAAGCCAACTTTATCGACAGATCAACTCGTTTATGCTTTGGCATTGTCTGTGCTATAGTTCTCCGTTTCAGTCTTAGGATTCAGTTTGGATTTTCTCCAAGAGCTTGGCAAAATTACAAAACAGACAAATAATTTACATTGTTGTCTTTTGATCAGGTAATCTCCAGGTTTTTAGAAAATGGCTCAAAAGACTTTCTTAACCGGTTGGACTTTCCCATTGTTCTGAGTTTAGCGAATGTTGTCAGTCACGAACATTCACAGTATTTAGTTCAACTTATAGAAACATTTGGGTGAATACATGCAATATTTTACATGTATTGTAGGTACAACTTTAAGCTTGTTTAGATTAGAAAACATACCTTAACTTAAACAAGCGGAACAAATTATCGTTTTTAAACTTAATTGAATTTCACAAATGAAGAAGTTAAATTAAAGAGGCCGCTCTTCTCTCTTTCAGCTGGCCAAGGCTTATGGAATGGACTTCTTTGAGACAAGTGCCTTCACCAATCACAACATATCGGAGGTGAGATCATCTGAAAGACACTAAAAGTTTCGCAATCAACATATTGTCCCAACTGTTTTTCATTTGTGTTTTGGTTCAAAGACTTTTACACGACTGGCTGAGCAGGTGCTGGCGGCCAACAAAAAGGACCTGGATCTACTCCGGATATCCCTCAACGACGAGCTGAATCTCACTGCTCTGGAGGAAGAGGAGGGACTGTGTGACAGTGCGAGTGGCGACCAGCAGAAAGCCTGCTGGTGTTAAAAAACGGTGAACATCTGTCTCCAGACATCGATGGAAAAATCTGCTTGATTTTCGGCTTTAATCTGATATAGATGAGACCAACTTTAAATCAAATTTGGAGGTTCACCAAGTGGATCAACGTTTCGAGGATACATAGAGAGACATTTTGCCTTAATGCACTTGGTGTATGACAAAGAGTTTTTCTGCAAAGTTCAGAGTCACTTTAATGAAATGCAATTCCTATTCAACAATTTGGCACAAATGTTTCCGGGACGGGTGTAAATGTAAATTTGACATTTCTTTTTTTTGTGCCATTTCCATCACATTTTCATCACTAGATTGTTGGATGTGACTGATATGAATTATTTCACCATATTCATTTTTATTATGAACTATAATTAATTGTCTGATATTGATCATTGGGCTGGCTACTGCCTGAAACGATGCAAGTGCTCTGAAAATGACTGCTTAGACTGTTGTGTGAAATATTACCACAAGAGGGTGCTAGGTGATTTAGAAAAGCATCACTGGAGATTATTTATGTCCAATTGTAATATATGATCAAAGGCTTTCAGTTTTAATTCCCTCCATTGCATTTTTGTTTTATCACACTGATAAAAGCAACTTTTAATGGACATAAAATATTCATTTCTTAATGTCCTTGCTTTGATTTCTTGTAAAACAACCTGTTGACAAGTTGAGGTGTTTGATAAGAGTAGCTTGGTGAACAAAATGTAAAAAATTCTGTTTCCTTGTAGCAAAACAGAATGTATTTTTCTATGTTCTCTGTTTTATTAGCAAGAAAGAAGCTGCACTCAAAACAGGTTGACAACAACTCTTTGCATTGTACATAACAGGTGTTTTAAAGCAAAACTGATATTCATAAATTTTACCACAATAATGTTAGAAATTGTTACAAAGAGCCCTAAAAAAACAGACGGTCTAAAACTTTTACTTTACTTTGTTGAGAAAATGTCTTGGTTTTTGTGTCTTTGTACAGAGTTTTGGATGCAATTTTCTTTCTTTTTTCGCCATTTCAGAAGGAACAAGTGAAACTTTTGCATGTAGGTCACATTTCTTTCCTTTTTTACTGCAACTTCAGTGAAGTTAATCATCTACTCAGCATAACACAAGCAGAGCATTTGACCAGAGTTGCCTCTTTGAAGGTCACACAGAGTATTTATCATGTAAAAGAGAGCTTGACCTACTACATTTTTGCAACTTAGTATGACTAAATGCTACTAAAACAAGTGTTAATGTGTACCATGTGTGACATGATAGTATGTGGTATTGAGTGATGTAGGCTGTAGATACACAAGGTATTATTGTGTTGCTTTTCAGGACCATTTTTTTTCCCTCTTGTAAACTACTTAAGTGGTAATTGTGGAACTATATTGAATGCAAACATGTAAAATGCAACTTGTTATTCTTAGAGAAAATATGCCGAATGTGTCTAAGTAAATATTTGAAGATTTGTCACTGTGTTAGTGGTGTCTTTTTCGGTAACGTTTAGATTAAAGCGCTTCTGCTCCTGTTCAGTGAGTTGTAATGATCACAGCTTAGCAGAGAAAACACGGCAGTCCTGGTGCAAAGAGAGACACCAACACATAAAAAAATTACAATTTTCAGTCATTTTCATTTGCAGATGTTTAAAATTTTATTTAAATGTCAAAAAAGCACAGAACCTTCTTAAGGATATCTATGTCATCATGTACTTTCTTATAATTCGCAAGTTATTTCAATAGATTATAGAATGCATTTATAAAATATTTTTTGAGCATACAGGTATCTTTAGGAAGCATAGTGGTTATTTACAGGAATGCACAGCCTACTGGATAGAAATTACAGGTAACATATGTGAATTCAAACTTTCCTTTCTGAAAGACAGGGTAATATCTTATTACTTCCAGGATTTTTGGTGGTTACTTTCCAGATTACTGTCCTGAATTTATTTATGGATTACTTTTTTTTAAAGCCTACCTGCTGGAAGCTACGTGCAATTTTCCAAGACCAACAGTTACTGGCAGGAACCTACATCCTGCATTTTTAAATTTAAAGACAATTCCATCAAATCCACAAGCTACTTTTTGGAAGACAGGTGTCTAAAACTGTATTGCTAAACTTGTAAGGTATCTAAAGGTTGACGTATAAAAATTACGGATTATTTTCTGCACCTACTGCAAATTTGTTTGTGTTTTCTATTGAAAGCAAGGCTATTTGCATCTTTTTTTAAGCGATTATTTAGTCAAAAAATGAATTAAATGTTTAGAAAATTCAAAAGATTTCAGTTTTTTTTGTCCTACTCAGACTGCATCTTGGAATCATTTTAAGTTTAACTACCCCGAATTGTATCTCTGTTTCCAAAATCCATCTCACTTTGACATGCTGGCAGCGGACATTTTACTAAAAATGAGGGACTTCAAGGACTCAGAAGTATGCTGTCAAGAAGAGTACAAGTTTTCAGATTTTTGTGTCATGCCATGATTTAACCACTAGGTGACAGATTCATCCCATTGCCTCTTTCTCTTCTTTGTCAATGGCTGTTTTCATTGTAAACACTGAAAACATGACATAGCCTGAATTTTATCAGACATATACGAGTTTACGCAGCAGAATTATATGTTACCGTCATTAAGTGATCACATTGTTCCCCAAAAATTGCTGGTGAGTGCAAGAAAACACGCAGAGGATATTCTTAATAAATAAAATGATTTAATGTTAATTCTTATTGTGTAGTGGCAGGATTTTATTAAGTATATGAGCTGGAAAAAGAAAAAAAAAACAAGCTGCAATGCATTTGTTCATCACCTCGTTTGAGCTGTTAATTTTGTGAACTCATTAAGGTTTTCCGGGATAATTTCACCACAATAATGAATATTCAAAGGGGGCTGTTGTCTGGTGGAAAGATGTGACAGCTGAGTATCTCTCGCAACACTAAGTGACACACAGACACACGTACAAAATGACAAGTCTGCGTGCACGCGCTGACACGTCGCACCCACGCGCACACGTCCTGCTCTACCCATACATGCGTGCAGACGGGGAGCTCATTGTTGTCGTTTCAAGCAATTATAATCACCAGCCACGTCGTTTTCTGCAACACCATCCCAACCACATTCCTCCAGGTCTTGCAGCTGTCTGACATTCAACCATATGGTGTGTCTCTGCGTGTGTATGGGCGTGAGAGAGAGAGAGAGAGAGAGATAGAGAGAGAGAGAGCATATGTGAGAGGAAATGGGGGAATGTTTTAGAGTGATATAACTGAATCTGCGTGGGGAGGAGAAGACAAAAACACTCCCAAATATTCCCACAGATATCCACATTTTCATTATGTCTTTCACAGTGATGCTGAAGTAGAAGAATTATGTTGATATTTTAACGGTTCTTGAAGGTCTGCATGCTACTTGATTCTTCAATGGAGTAGTCCCTGGTGTGTCACAGGTCTAAAATGATGAATATCTTTTGTAATTTGAGATAACTTGAATGTCATTTATCGTACCGTTTATCATTTATTGTGAATTTGTATTTATCGTTGTCACAATAAATTTCACTTAATTTAAAAAAAGCACCTGACTAAGATGCTAACTTTACATTTTTCTCCCCTATTTTTTTTTCAATAAATATTGGTAAATTTTAAAATATGACTAAACGAATCTCTATTTGCAGTTTAGTGATATAAATCACATCTCCTCAAGCATGTGGCGTCCTGAAGAAGCCCGTTTCAAGTAGGAATGACTCTATGAATGCCTTCATGCAGTAATCTAAAAACAAAACAATAGTTGTCATTGTTTTCACAATATTCCCACTAAATATCGTGACATATCACCCGCCTATTTCTGATTAAAATTGACAAATTAGAGATGCACAATAATTTTAACCGATAATAACCGATAGCCGAGAACATATACCTGGAAGTAAGAGGTATATTGTAAAATGTAAGGCCGTAACATCAGTTCTCTAAAAAAAAGACCAAAAACAGTTGACTCTTCAAAAGAAGATTTAATATTATTTAACAAAAAAAAAACAATCTTTAAGCCCACGTTTGCTAAAATATATAATCAGAAATCATATATGAAATGAACATTTATTTATATTAGGTTCTGCTTTAGTTAGAAAGTTGTTTTCTCCAGTTATACTGATGCCACTTGAATTCAGTTCAGGTCTCATGCGTGAGTGGGAATGCTTTATTAATAAAAAAAAAAAACATCCATGTCACCAAACATGCTATTGTTGCTTTTCGTTATGATATCAGTCAGATAAGAATTACGTCATCATTTTTTTTTAAATCGAACCGAATATTACTGTGCTTCCCTACAAATTAGGAAATATTTCTTCATACTTTATTGAGAAAGTATAGTAGAGTTTTGAATAAGATTTTTTATTTACTGTCCATCTTGACATCATTTCAGCATATTTATGAGATGTTGTTCTTGTAAACACGACTAGTCCAATAAAGTGTCAGTCAAAACAAAGACATGAAGCACATCAGGCAAATTCCACGGTGCCCAGCACATTTAGAGACACATTCAGCACATTAACGCTCGAAGTCAGTGTTGCTCATGAGATGATGACTTCATGGAAAAGGCCAATAGAGACCCTTTCAACACACCCACTCCTTATCCAGAAATACCTGCTCAGCAGCTTTAATTAACTTCCCGAGCATCACGCCAGACCAGAACAAGACCCCCCTCCTAAACACTCAACCTTCCCCATCGTCATCAATTTCTTCATTCCTAACCGAGCTGCAGCTTTATGGACACAGTGAGGAGAAAATAGACTCTAAATCACACATTCAGATGGAGTGGTGTAGGCGGATGCTGTTTTGTGCAGCCAGATCTTACACTGAATCAATTTGTCCTCCATTTTCTGATGCCACCTGTACTTGCCTGGTTCTTTTCAAAGTGACTTGAGTTGTTGAAAAGCAACTGCATTTGGCCGTCCTTACAGTATGAAAAAGGCTGAGCAAGTGTCACAACTGGTGAGCAGGTTAAAGCGCTCAAGTGCAAATACGAGGTCAACACGTCGATGGATGCAAAGGAGAAGAATTGTTACAGAACCAAAATCAAAAGCGACTCGGAGACGGTGGAAATGTCAGAGATTGTAATCTTGAAATACTCGTGGCAGCATAAGGCAGAAGATAAACAAAAATCACACACAGTGAGAAGCTGACGAAGAATCTGCTATCTCAGTTGCACTGTTTCAAATGCAGCACTGCATTTAAACTGTGTGAACCTAATCCATCCATCCATCCCTCTCTCATTAGATTTTATAAAAAAAAATGGAATGGCATAATGCAATTTAGTGGAAAACCTTTTGCATGAATCATTAAAAATAAGATTAAAACAGTTCAGACCAGAAAGTAGGTGTGTTCCAAATGCCTATCTTTTGTTTCCCAGGCTCCAAAACGTTATGTAGTGATCTGTTTTATGGATATAAATCTGAGTCTGAATTTACAAACTCGGTAGGATTCAGCTTGGCAGTTTGTGATTTATGTTATTTTACAATTTTTAACAGTTAATAGGATCAGTTTTAAAGAGATGAGCTTCCTTTTTTGGCTACATGGGAATTCAGTTCAGATTAGATGTCTCTCATTAAAATTATTCAAAGCAGTTTAACAAGTAAGATAAGCAGGAACAAGTCACACTTGCCACTCCACATCAGTGCTATGTTTCTATTATTAAATATGCACTTTTTGCATGTGTGGATTGATTTTCAGAATAATTGCTACTCAGGTTTGTGAGACTGAAAGGTCTGACCCAAACTGACCCTATTAGGTGTAACCTCTCTTAATTTTTACTGCAGGGCTCTGATATGAGTACAGAAGCTCAAAAATACTGAATTTCTTTAACTGTCTTTGTATATTTTGTTCTGTCAGTTTTGATGAAAGCTGCTATATATTGCCTTTGCAATGTGGTTAATATAAACATTAACCTTAATTTTATAAGCAACAAAAGCACTGTAAGTACAGTAAAATTATAAATTAGTTCAGGACCTGTTAATGAGTAGACAATACTTGTGTTGTGGAAAAAGCAATCTGCTCTAATTATTAATAAAAAAAAATCCAGTAAAACATACAGTTACATACATAAAAAAGAAACTGGGAATCTGAACCAAAATGCAACTGAAGAACATCAACTGATCATATCAGATAAGCTCCACAAGATCTGAAAAGCAACCAGCATGACTCAAATGTGCATTTTTCAGCTTGCATAACTACTTTTAATCAGCGTCAGTGAAGACACAAAGCTTGTATGAAACGCATAGATGAAGTGCCGCATCAGCAACTTGTCACAGATCAAGCTTTAATCCTCATTTCTTCTCTTTAATCCTGTTAGGAGCACAGAACACAAAAGGGAGTGTTCCCGCATTTTACTTCTGAATATGTGATGACATTTCTTTTCCCCCACAAACAATCCCAAGTGCTTGCATCATAAACACCGGAGCTGACCCATACAGCATGAGCTGAGCAAACTGAATACAGGTGGATGCAGGAACACCACACATTAGTGGTGCTCCATGGAAATTGGAGATGAATGGTACATTTTCCCTTGTTAATATCTATTTTTTCCAACCTCAACCCCCAAATCCTATCAGAGCACATCCATTTCCTGGCCAACCACCAGCCTGCTTCTGCCCACGTTGCCCCCATGCGAAGCTGGAAATCAAAAATGTCTCCTCAGGACAATCAGTGTTATTTCTGGTGAGGAAATGTTCTGTTTGTGTGTGCTGTGCATGCACACACAGCGGGGGTGGCTAGTGTGATTGAGAGGCTCCAGAGGAGGACTGTGTGTACTTATACATGTATAGGCGTTTGTGTGTGTGTGATTCCCCTTATGTGCGTGTTTGAAAAGGGTCCAACTCCAAGGCACTTGTTCTTCTGCAGGGTTTTGTGATGTCATCCTCCCACCTATGCTCTGTGTTTTCACACCAACGTGAGTCAACCTGCTCCAGCTCCAGCGCTCTTTGTGAGCCGATGTATATGTGCAAACAGCACCAACCAGGAGGTATTTTGAACTTCAGACAATACCTTTGCTTTTCCAAACATACGTTAAAAGAGATTTCTGCTAGTTTGTGCGTTGTACAAAGTAAATGTGGGCTTGCAAGGATCACAGTGCTGCACGATGTTTGACAAAGAGCCTGGACGGTAATCCCCAGTCTCTTCGTAGCAGCAGACAACAAGATGTGGATATAAAAATGTCTTCTTCAGAGGCAACGCATTTTTCAGAGTGACAAGCGTACTGTCACATGCATAAAAATGACAAAAATTACCATAGAAAGTGACTTTTGAAGGTTGCTGTAGCCACAAAAACAAGCTACCAGGAAAACTTTAGAGAAAAACCAAGATTAGAGTTTACATGCATTCAACTAATCATTTATGAAATGAGAAAAACTATGAATTATAACATTATTATTATTATTATTATGACACTAAAATTAAGATGCATGCAGAGAAATTGTGACTGTATAATAGTTTATGTTAGGTAGAATTATAGACATCTAAAAATCTTTTGAGAATTTATTTTTAGATCTCCAGATGAGTTTATGGTGATGGAAAATTTTATTATAGGGTAATATTGTATGATTTTTTAAATTGGATGATCATGTTGTATTCTTATTTTAATGCTGATGAACTTTCACCATATCATCCTGTCTAAGCTACATCGTCAAGGTTAACTGTGCAGGAGATGTTTTCTGCAGCTGCAAGGGAGCCAGATTGTCTCTTATGTGTTTATAATTCTCTGTCCTTGGGATAAAAATGATGTGTTGACTGTGTGGCGGAGCTTTTACTCTGACCTGAAGTGTTCCAATGGAAATGGGTCAACTTTAGTTCAAGAAGATTACTGTGTGCACCATCTGAAATGTTTACTGTGCATAGGAAAAATATCTGAAATGTTCTCCTTTAGGAAGTATTTATTTTTGAATATCTGGTTTAATGAGCCTCCTTATATATTTAATGTTAAAAGAGCTTGCCATACAACTAACACACAAACAAGAGAGCGTCTTAAACCAGAAACATTGAATTATGACTAGGGCTGTAGAGATTCCTCGAATTATTCGAGTACTTCGACTATTATAATTACTCAAGGAAAATTAATCTGCCTTGAAGCTTCATAAAATTATGGTTTATTTTTTAGCGCACTGTGTTCCGGTCGGATCATCATTTGTGTTGGGCAGCGCGCTCACTTCCGCTTAAGTTGTTGCTAAGTGCTAGCAGCATAATGGCAAATTGTTCGGGTTTTTGACGTTTTTTTTGGGTGGACTTATAAGCATTTAAAGTTGACTGACACTCTGCTCTGAGTACGATAGCTTTTTTTTTTTTTTACTCCTTACCAGGCGGTGGGGGCGCTACCGGGGAAGAGAGAAAGAGAGAGAGAGAGAAAGAGAAACTACTCGATTATTCGTAAAAAATAACTGATCAGTACTTGATTACTAAAACATTAAACATATGTGTATAGGTTTATGTCTGGTTGAACGACGTGTGACCAGTTGATTCTTTTTTCTTTTATGGGGGGGTTTCATTGTAATCAATAGGGGGCCCCAGAAAATCTTTGGGAACCACTTACTTGCTAATTTTCAAGTAGCAAAGATGTTTCCTTTTTTGTGCGTTTGTGAACTTTTTCTGTTTAGGTCCCCCTGCTGGCCTGGAGCTGAATAGTCAAATCATTTAAAGTCCTCTGCAGACTTTTCTCAGTGTTAAGCTGAACATTGAAACCCAAAGCGTGAAAAATTAGTGAAGTTGTAAAGAGTTGTAAAACCATCTATAAATGTTTGTTCTCTTATTTTACGTACCGTTGAACAATACAACATGAACTGTAGAAACATCCTTCACTCATCCAGCACGTCATTAGTTTACTCCCACAACGACAATTGCAACAAAGCACTAATTGCTCACACACTCCAATCGAGGCGCAGTGGTCTCCACTTTTGAAAAACAAACGCGTCAAATTTTGTCTATTTTCAGAGCACACTGTTTGCATTACGCCCCTTTGAAATGAGGACAAAAGAACCAGTGTGTGCACACAACTTGTCGCCTTTCGTCGTGTCAATCTCCATTAGTGCAGGAGCGCAGTTTGAGTGCAACTTTGTGAATAGGGCTCATTCTTTGCAGTCATCTGCTTCCAGGGGTAACAGAAGCAGGAATTTCACCCCTCTCCCTGTCTGGGTTACCACAGCTATGTGTAGGTGTGTCTAACTAGAAGTTGACATCTTATTAGCTCTGACAATGCAACGTCAAGCTGCCGCACATTGTCAAGATTAGATGTGGACAGCCTGTGCTGGAAGAATTTAGCATAAAAAAAAAACTAAGCTGCAAAATATAAGAAAATATCCTTAACCACTGTTCCTCAGAAGATTCTGTGTTAACAAAGCTCAAAAAATGAAATCAGAGAAAAATGAAATAAAACATAGCAGCAAAAAGGAAAACAAAAACTCAACATCCGAAAGGAAAACACAGAATCAGGCATCAAAATAGAAACATACCAGACATCATTGTGCATGCATGTTGTTCATAATGCACACCAATTATTAAAACAATGGAATATTTTGCATATCCTAAAGTCTCTTAATCACATTCTGACAAAACAGACAAATAAGCAAAACAAATAAGCAAAGAATTGCATCTTTAAATTTCAGCTGCTCTGCTGTTGAACGGACAGAAGAAAAAAAACATTTATTTGGACTCCTGAACATAAATTAGACTTAATTTTAGTTTTTCTGGTTATTCTGAGTTTTGGATGCAACATTTTCTTTTTTTAAAAGAATAATTTTAATAATAGAGGTTCGTTTATATTCACTTCTGGATAAATTGTTGCCACTTCTTTCTTAGATTTTTTTTATTATATTGTTTATTTCCTTTTAACTCTTCTTCCAGTTTCTTTTTAAAGTCTGTTTGGCTGTGAACACAA
>CAEGAE010048854.1:0-55781 GCA_903067095.1 Girardinus metallicus
GGGGGGGGGGTGGGGGGGGGGTGGGGGGGTGGGTGTGGGGTGGGGTGGGGGGGGGGAGGGGGGGCGGGGGGGGGGGGGGGGGATGGGAGGGGGGGGGGGGGGGGGGGGGGGGGGGGGGGGGGGGGGGGGGGGCAGCAAATTTAATCAGCAGAATATGACAGGACCGCTAGGTGGGGGAGGAGACAGCCGAGCATTGACTCATTGCATTCCTGTCTTTTGAGGTAACGCTTGTTAGGAAACTGGCTGTAGTGTATCCATATTTTATGAGTTGACTGGATTTTCATTTCTAATCCAGAGTAATTTTCCTTTTTGCTGCATTAGTATCAGCTAAAACAGAACAAAGATAGCACTTTACAGCAACGCTCAATGAGAAGATAGAAACGGTGAGGCAAAAGTTGATAAGGAAAAGTTTTATTAAGATTAATCAGATATGAAATGTAATCCTCCAATAAACAGTTTATGGCTCATCAGTAACAACATAAATTAAAAATCTAATTCTAACATTGTTGATGTACTGCAGAGTGATAAACTCCCCCAGCCTGAGGAGACGGGACGTACAGAGCCCCGGACAATCAGATAATAATCACCAATTAGGGAGTTTCCACGCCTGATGGTCCGGTAGACTCAGTTTGACTTGGGAGCAAAATTACAACATCTGTTACATTTTCAGCTGGCTCAGTTCTGGCCTGGGGTCTTTTGTGTTTAAATAGATTTTCAAACACAAAATCAAGGCAAAGCAGTCAGCAGTAACGGGCATATACTGTTACATACTTCAGCAACCATATCTAACAGATGACTTCAGGTGCATCAGCTCTGAATGGCACCAAAATTACTCCAGAAGCACAGCAGGTTTCCTTCTTTGTTCTTTTAGTACAGGGGCGACTCATTACGCTAACCAGGAAAAATATCACACGACCTCCTGCCCAGACCCTCAGGGTCCTGCAGACATGTGCATAATTTGACCAGAACCTGAATATGAATCCCATCTGATAAAAGTAATACCTGGCCTGGGGTCTTTCTCCATGGAATATTCATGTTTTCTCCGTTCGTGCGTGGGCTCTCTCCAGGTGCTCTGGGTTCCTCCCACAGCCCAAACATGACTGGTAGATCAAATGATTACACTGAATTACCCTGTGTGTGGGGGTGTGCGTGTGTGTGTGTGTATCATGGTTCATCTATCCTATTGAGTACCATTTCTTTCTTCTATTTTTTTTTGCTATATTTACTAGCCTTCTGAAGACCAATTGGGAAGCCTGGTCCTGATATGATGGAGCCCCTTGTTCAGGGTCAAAGGTTAGGTTAATCGGTACAGAGTGAATTAGGTTTTGGCTAAGGTTAGAAAGAGACTAGTACTGGTTAGGATTAGAGAAAATGTCTGGGTTGCATATATGTCATGATGTGTTGCAGGCAGACCCAAAAGCAGCATAGAATGGTCTTGAGTGTTTAATGAAACTAATTCAGAATCCAACTACAAAGGAACATCCAAAGATGCACAACAAAATCTAAAGCAAAATCCAAAACAGCAACCATGTGAAGGAACAGAGTAACGCCAGGGGAGAGATGAGCAAAGTGACCAACATAGTGACCAGACGGACTGGCAAGTTGTGACTGAGATAGAGGAGCTTAAATACTAGGAGGCAGCAAATGGAACAACGGACCTAACTAGATGAGAAGACTGATTACAAGTGTGAGTAGTTGGCACAGGAGCTAGCTGAGGGGCGGGGAGAAGATGGCACAGGGAAGTTAAGAAGATCTGCTGGGGGAAAACAAAAAGGAGAACTAAGAACTAAGGAACATAGAGCTAGACTAACTAGAAGATCTAAACAAAGAAATAGCCTAACTAGAATCACTAAAGAAAGATGGATATAGATTCAGACAAAAAGACTAACTAAACCTAAAGTAACAAAATAAGAAAACTAGAAACACTGCAGGGGGAAGCTAATATTATTAATAGCTTAATAACTTAACTGGAACTACTAAAGAAAGGTATACCTAAACTCAGACATGTAAGAACAACTGAACCCAGGGTGATGAAATAACTAAGAAATAAACTTTACTAGAAACACTACAGGGAGGCTGAAATAAGGAATAACTAGAAGGATTAAATAAAAATAATCTAACTATAATCACTAAAGAAAGCTAAACATAGACTCAGGCATACAAGAATAACAGAACCTAAGGTAACTAAAGAATAATGATAAATAAGATGCTAAAACAAAACCAAACCCAAAAACACAGAGTCCTGACAGTATAAATACAGCTACTGAAATGAATGGAAGTCAACACAAAGTCCTAATATGGGCAGAAATACAAACTTGTGTGCATGTGTTTGTCCTGTGTGTCCCCTCCAATGACCATTGGAGGGAAGACAGTAAGTAGATGGATTACAGTTCTCCACCGGATACTCTGAATATGACCCACTAGCTTAGCAACTCATGAAACAACTTAACTAAACATACTGACTTCATTTTATTTGGTTAACAGAGACGTGTTTTCACTAATAAATTAAAGGGTCACTGGTTGGGGTGACAAGAAACCCAAACATTGTTATGTTGCTATTCCAGAATTAGCTTTGCTGTCCCTGGTGCCCTGCAGTAAAATTGACTGCAGATGCTTGCCTCTGAGACTTGAAGTCCTGGGAAAGAGAGAGCTCAGCCTCTTCCAAGTCTATTATTTTATGCATCATAGCAAAATAAAAATGACCTGATCACAATCTCAAATGAACAAGAACACACAACTGATTTTAACATTTAGGGATCATCACAAAAGATAAATCAATGTAAACATGCCAAGAGCTTTTTGGCAAGCAAATACTGTACTATCATTATTATCAAGGTTATAAATAATTTTATACAGATAACTAAGAGTGAATAAAAACAAAATTAATTATTTCAAAATTAAGACTGTTTTCATATTACTTTTATCATCTTCAGGTAAATACCTGTCTTCATGTCCTGTCAAACAAACTTCTTGGTTGACTGAAATTAGTTTAAACTAAATGCAAATCTGTATGAGGTTTTGGACTTAACTTTATCTACACACATGGAACAGACCAGACACTGTCACACATTTACATGCATCCAGTTTCTAGATAATTTTTATTACCCTTGCTACTGGAGTAGGTGAAGCAGAAACAGTTATTGTTAATAAATCAGTTAAGTAATGCAGTGCAGCCGATGTTTTGTCACATCGCCCGAACAGGAAACACACATCTGCACACAACTGTTTGTCCATAAGATGTTGCCAATAGTTATTAATAACAGAATCAATCTGGCACAATTTTAAGTTCATTGAATTTAAAAAAAAATGTTTTTATGGATAATAAGCAAGAGTTTGAAACTGGGGTCACTGTCTCTTTTACAAACCTGTAAAATAAGTGATTTCCTCTCATTTCCCAAGTAAGTGAAACTATAAACCTACAATTTTCCTGATATGAATTGATTTTTCTGATTTCTGCCAAGATCTCTTTGACCTTGTATGCATGTTTAAGCATTTTTCATCCAGTAAGACTAATTTTTCTCACAAATATTACAAAATATTGTGAGGACCCACTACTCCTCCTGGGGCCCACAGTCTGGCCCTATTAGAAGAAGAGCTGTTTTTGTGTTAGCGGTTAGGACCAAGGTGTGAATCGAGTTTATGTTAGATTTCTGGTCAGACATCTCTGTAATGATTAGGGTAAGTTTAAGGTTCAGGGTTAGCTTATAGAAATGAATATGAATGGAAGTCAATGCAGAGTCCTTGTGAAGAGGGAAAGATGCAATATGTGTGTGCTTTAGTTTTTGGCTATATGCATCCTATAGAGCACTACCATTATGTATTTTATTTCCATTTCATCAATTTCCAGAATATCAACACACACAATCTCCTCATGTGAGGAAAGGCAGAGGAAGGACGAAGGTTGAGAAGACCACTTCCTGCCACTTCTCAGCTCTCCACTTCTAAAGAATCCAGCCAGTTAAAAATAAGCTATTGTTACATACACACAAAGGAACAATGAAAAAGCTGTCAAACAGGGAAGGTGAAGCCAACGTGGACATTTGAGATAAAAAAAAAAAAAAAACACACACACACTGGGTTCATTTGACAATGGTTTTTCAGGCAAGTTAGTAAATAATAAAAGCAGTGACTGTTGGAGTAATTCTCCTGAATCAATAAATGTACATGAGAAGATGTTACACTAGATTTTTAATCAGATGTTTGCACATGTAACACAGTGCAATATATTCCAAATATACTTCAATTGTTTGTCCATTTTATCTTGCCGGCTCCACATTGAGTTTTTAATCAAATTTTAGCTTTTAATGCGGCCTACAAAGCATTATTGTGTTACTTTTAATTTTTTTTGGTTATGTTAAGGAAGTTTAATTTAACTTCCTTAATTTAACCTTAAGGAAGTTAAACTTTCTTATTTTTGTTGATTCATCTCCCTTCATACAGATTTTCCCCTTTTACCAATCACAATAACTACATCCTGACTAAAAAAAACACATATTGTAGACCCGCATCAAATGACTTCAACCTTTTGTCTGTCACAACAAGCAACACCAGCGGAGAGGAGCCGCCATCCAATATCACTGAGCCACATGTAGCAACCGCTGCATTTCTCTGTCCAATTTACACAATCACTGCCTCATTCACAAATAATGATAATGGAGCAAACATGGTCATCACACAGAAGAGAGCAATTTACCCCATTTTTCCTTCTGGTGTAGTTGTTCTAGTTTCATGATTGAAATATGACAGTCAGTTATAAAAACTGCAGCCAAAGAGAGACAAAAATACATTGTGATTTTAAAAATCAAAACACGCCTCTTAAACTATTTTAACACTTAGTGGGCACTTTAAAATCAGTAATATTAATATCACTTTTAATACACAATCATTTGTAAATAAAGGTTATTCATTAGTTTTCCCTAAAAAAATGGTCAAAGTTCAAATGCATTAGACTGCATATTTAGTGGAACACATGTGCATTGTACTAATTTCCCATACACTGTCTGGATTATTTATATGTTTTTAGTGAGAAAAATGTTTATTGCATTCTGTTATTTTAAATAAATACATTTTAAAAATGTATTTAGCTTTAAGGATAATTTTTTAACCTGAATGAACTAGCATTTACCGTACAACCATTATCTGTTGGAAAGGTGGAATCTTCTTTCCATACAGAAAGTATTTTTTAAAAGAAAAACAGTTCCAGTCTTTAATGCTGTCAGAATAAGTGACTGAGTTTAGCAGCATATTTTGGGTCCATTGTAGAACCGTATGTTTCACTGTATTGCTCTGCTTTTGGTTACTTTTCCTTAAGTACTTCCTGGTCTTTAACAACCATTTCCCTTATTTACTCACGGGTGCAACATTAAATAATCAAAGGTTCAGTTACTCCATGTCAGATTCCCTATGTCCTCACCTGCCGTTTCTGGATAGTTCTGTGAATTAAAATAATATTTTTCACTATGCTCAACACTAACCATGACACCTCTATACATAATGTGTAATTGAAATGCAGGGAAATTTGTTTGCCAGCAAAAAGTGAAGAGCAGCTGTTTCTTTGAGAGGTTTTGTGACTTAGTTGCAGACTCTGGTTGTCCCACATGAGCAGTTCTTTCAGATTCAAGCTGTAAAACTCTAGAGAAATTATTTCACTCATCTATTTAAAAAGACATAATCATTGCAAACATGTTGGGGGTCAGTGTAAGCTTTGACACAAAGCAATGTGAAATTTTACATTTCCTATCTCTGGCGGCTGCCAACCCAAGCAGCTAGCAGGATAATTGGAGCGTCATCTCTGCTCTTGCTGAGCTGCAGCTCAGATGCAATTATGTGGGGAAAAGAGAAAAGCTTTTGGACAAAGTGCTTGAAAATGGCTCCCACACTCATTCAATGCATCAAGACAACAAATTATATTGCAAACATTTTCAACCCTTCCATCAGTAATATAAACTCTGCAAGGTAATTTATCTTATTAAGATGCATTAGTGGGACGTTTTTATACATGAATACATCAAATAATGAATCAGTCTGTTAAAGCAACATCAACATTACAAACATCAACAGGGTAACTTACAAAAAAGATCACTTACTTTAAGTTCTTGTATGTACAAATTCTTTGAGGGACAAACATGAGGCCAACAAAGACATGATAATTATTATAAATGTGCCATGTAACCTGAAACACTGAAATGTTGGATAAAAGGAGAATAAAATACATATTTTCTACACCTTTGATATTACTCAACGTCTACAGGGAAAATGTAGATCCTATAATTTTCCATCATACCCCCTGCTGCACATGCCACAGTTCAACCACTAGAAATCTTAATAAAATTGAAGCCAGTGTTAATTAAAGCTCTCCTGTTTATTTTAAAACAGTACATCGATAATTTTACAGATGTACACAAAGGTAAAAAGCTGAAAACGAATCTGGAATAACTCCTGATGAATTCAGCAGAAATGTTTAAACAAAAAAAACTTATGGTGGGGAATATTAGATCCTCTTGCTTTGCAACATTTTACACACTAAAAGCTAATATTAGCTTGCTAATTAACCAGTTTGGGTTAGCTAGCCTTTGACTTACTGAGCTGTCTTCAGTTCGGTAGGCTCAGAGTTTCAGATTTTTCAATTACAGCTCGTTTAATCTGTAAATGAAGAATTTACTGATGAATGTTTTGGTGCCAGTTGATGTGAGTAAGGTAAGTAGATTAACCAGAGAACAGGCCGCCTGTTGTTGAGCCCCTCATGGGCTTAGAATGAAAACATTAAGATGATCTAAATACTAACAGAGCTTGGGGTTAGTTTTCAGTTTGCCACAATAACTGATTCTGTGTATTTTACAGATATTTGTACTTATTTCATGTCTTGTATTGGAGGTGGGGCGACTTGCATGCGTTGCTCCTTCAACATTAAACTAGGGTTGCAGGTATTGATCATTCTGTTCTGAGTAGAGCATATTTACAGAAAAAGAAGGGCTTTTTTTTAATCTTAAATACAAAATGTTTGTATTTTTGTTCAGTTTTGCTGCTCTGACAGTTTTATCCTTTCAGCAACTGGCTTTTTTAAAGTCTTTTTACACATAAACAATCGATTACTATGTTTTTTGACGATCATTTCAAGAATCGATTCTCACAATTAATATGATTAATCGTTTCAGCCCTACATTAAACAGTCCTACAAAAATTTGGGCTGCACATTGATGTTAGTGGAAATAGCTAACATCAAAGTTACTTTATCTTCTTTGAAGAAGATAAATCAACATAAGGTGGTTGTTAGTAGCTGGATGTGAAATTTGCAACATAAACAAATTGGAAGGCTCTGCAAGGAAAACATTCAAGTGGACTAAAAAGACATCAGAGTTAGGACAATAATCACAGAAACATGCTTTGAACATAGCATGTTCAAAGCATGTTATGCTCAAAGCACAAACAAAGACGAAGAGGTAAAATGGGAGACAGTCTGTGATCAAACAGATTTACGTTCAGTAAGCTTCATGTTAATTACTGCAACAGTCATTAACATGTAAGCAGAAAAAAACGATGTTACTGTAGGCTAAAGAGAATCAGACGTAGCAGTTTCCAAAGCCAGTGATGACATGAAGTTGCATGTCAGGTGAAGGATCAGGTCTGATTGGATCCTGATTGATGAAGAATTTGCTTTTTCACTCATAAAGTCCAATTAAAACTTTTTTTTGCATTTTTAAAAAAATTATTTCTATTCATTATCCAAGATAGGGGTGGCGGCACATTCAAGAATGTCATTTAATTGTATAAGTATGTTGTCACACAGCCTGATTGTTCAGCTGTTGATTTTATATTTGCACCACGTCGGTTCTTCAGAGTGCTTAATGGCATATCTTCTGTCCCTCATGTATAATTCCTGTCACTTTTGTTCTTGAGCCTTGATGAAATGTCCTTTTAATGCTGTCTGATCCTATAAACCACCTAAGGGAACAAGCAATTAGCAAAACTGGGATTTATGGCAACCAAGCTACCAAAGTATGACTGATTACTGACTTTATACGCTCGTAGTTTTACCAGACTCTTTTATTTTTGTACTTTGATATTCCATGAGTTTTAAATTTATATTTTGTTTTAAAAAACTCAGCAAGTCTAGAACAAGCATAAATTGTAGCTTGGTCTTTCATAGTCAGCTATATTAACTTGTAGTGAAATAGGATGAAATATAAACCACACCAACTTGTGTTTTTGACATCTTTTAAATAATAGGCAACTTTAATATTTACATCCATATTTCATTTTCAATTAATCAATATGAGAATATGCATCGAGCGACAATTCCTGCACCCCTGCAACTATTATTTGCACACAGAATGCAAGCCCACATGCCAGCTATCTACCACCTAGGCTAAAATAAGCCAAGGTTCTCTCACAAACTCCGAGGGGAGGGGAGGTTGTTGCTTGTGTTATGAAAACTGGACAGCAAGTCGTGGAAGTGGGGGGATAGTTGGAACCAAAGTGGCCAAAACACCTATTAATACACTGATAGCTTCCTGGCAAGAGCAGGCTGTTCCAGTCAAAGGGACACTCGGCGGGTGAGGGGGTGGAAGTTTCCCACGAGCGTGTGCGGAGTCAGCCTGTATCATCCAGGGAAGACGGGGAGGTGTTTAAAAGTCAAGCTGCTCTCAGATCAATGTCTTGAATGTATTAAACAGGAAACAACTCCTGCTGGTGGTAGAGACAAAAAACTGCTTTAAAGGTGACCTACTGTACTCCTTGAACAGGTCAGGATAGGTCTATGGGCTACACAGACAACTTCAATACATTTTTACAAAAATCATTTCAGTCTTTTTTGAGCTCCTTTGAGCATGAGCTGTCTTAGGGCCTCTGTCACTTTAAATCCAAATAGGATGCTCCTGGCCACACCCGACAACTCAATGTATACAGCCACACATGCATAATTATTATACCAACAATTATGCAATTTTGCATAATTGTTGGTATAATTAATGGCACTGAAACAAATAATAAATTAGTCACACATTGTCTTATGTCCTTTACAGTACCACACACACCTTTCTGTAAGATCAGCTTTAAGTTTTTATGCCCTTTGAACCTTTCCACATTGTGTCATATAAACATACAGCACAAACGAAAAAGCATTTCTTTGTGGCTTTCTCTGAAAGACCAACCTGTCCAGGATTGTGAAGAGGAAGAAAAATGATACATGGTTTTAATTTAGATTTTTTTTTCCTTTATTTGCATGTTTTCAATCAAACTCCTTCTTCAACAGTGAGGGGGAAATGTTTGTATGTGGGAACACATGGATTTCAGGGAAACCTGGAAGCAGAACACGTGGAAGCAGTTTGTGAAGAAGACCCAAGGTTAGATGGAAAGGACCAGATTAACTAAAAAGATCCTCTGCAATCATTTGAAGACCAGCTATTCTAAAAAACATACGGTCTGATAGATGTGTTTATTATCATTTATCTACCAAACATATATGCCCCTAATTTTTTTTTTTTATTAATAAACATAAAAAATGCAACCAAAGCATCTCTGTCTGAATGGTGTGTTTACAGACCAAAAATGAAGAGAGTTTATAGTTTTGATGCATTTAATATACATGAAAAACAATCAGATTTTTAGTATTTGACCTAGAAACCACCGATTTGGTGAACTGACTGTTGCGTCTCTACACTTCTCATGCTAGCAGAGCAGTTCAATTCCTGGGACTCTCATGATGTCATCAACCTAAATACGTACAGAGCAGATGACCTTCTCTTTTTCCTCGTGTGAACTTTTGACAAACTTTATATTTTGTGAATTGTCACAGGCGAAATTCATACTTCATAACCAATCTTGTTGTGCTGGTGTATATTTTAGAGTAACAAGAAAATACACCACTGGAAATTACCTTTATAAGCAAAACCAACCAGTCTGCATGTGGTGGTGTAGTGATTGCTAACACGCATGAAAATAACCCAGGAGAAATGCAAATTATTTGAGGGAAAAACAACAAAAGCTTTTGCAAGCTCTTCTAGGTTGCTGAGAGCAATTGAAATTATTCTAGTTTGCATCTGGCTGTTCTCCTTTTACGCTGTTAGCAGATTTAATGTGCAACAAAGCAACTTTCTTCAACTGCAATGTTATGGGGGAATTTTAAGCCAAGTACACATTTTCAGTCTGAAAGCAAGACCACATGTCTTTTGTTCCCAAAACTTGTAATACTTTTGCTTAAATTTTCATTTTCAAAGCAGGACTTCATGTCTTTCTTCTCAAAACTTCTAACGCTTGTACTCAGAACTGCTTTGCTCGGACTCTCTGCTTGCTTTTGGAACAGTCGTCTGGCAACCTCTCAGCCAATAGTATGAAAGTGTTGTACTGGGTGTGTTTGTTTCCTTCCAGCAGGTGTGCCTGTGTGGCTACTATCAATTGTAGCAACCTGCGCCACCCACTGGATGTAGGGAGTTGGTTGGGTAAACAAACTGCTGCCTAATATCAGTAGCTGTTAGCGATCAGTAGCACACTGCTGGCGGATGTTTAGTGAAACACGGAGCAGAAAGCTGAGATTGTTGTTTCTTCCTTCATCATGGCTTCATCTGTGGCGCAGGTTGCTACCATCGATAGTAGCCACACAGACACACACTCTAGAAGGAAACAAACGCACCCTGTACAACACTTTCATTCTATTGGCTGAGAGATTGCCAGGCGACGGTGCATTGTTGTTCCAGAAGCAAGCAGAAAATGTTTCGTAAGCGAGCAGAGAGGCCGAGCAGACTATGTCTGAGCGCGAGGAAAAGTTTTGAGTACAAGTTTTGAGAAGAAAGACATGAAGTCCTGCTTTCAAAATAAAAATGTAAGCAAAAGTATTAAAAGTTTTGAGAACAAAAGACATGAAAACCAGTTTTCAGACTGAAAATATGTACTTGGATTACGGCAAAAAAATTTCCCCATACAATATCTATCTAAAAAAAGCCAAAACAGATGTACAGTCGCATTAAAAAAATCTTCACATACAGATTTATTTCCTTTTTGCCCAGAACATTAAATCTGAAATTAAATTTAAAATGAACAGGAACCAGTGAAGTCTTTAAAACCAGAGGGGCTTGAGCTCCTCTGTATCCAGTTAAGAGACTTGAGAATAATATCCAAACCATCTTTGTGAAAAACATAATAGAACCCCAGCAACAACAAGGATGTTAGGAAATAATAAATTCTGCTCTCTGCCTGAAAATTGTAATGGAAAAAGTCCATGCACCAATTCATAAATTTCACTCAGATTAATCATCCCCCAGTGTCCTAGTGAAAGGAGATTCTCCTCCATGACTTTAACCAGGCAGCGCATGCTTGAACACCCTTCGATAGAGATGAATTACCTTTGCAAAGACGAAGCGATGTAACAAACCGGTATCCAGTTCTTGCAAAAGCTTGATGTGTCACAACCAGTTTTAAGGTTCAATTACTTTTTCACATCATGCCAACCTGGTGCGGATGGTCATTTTAGTTTAAAAACATTTTTTTAAAAACTATTTATCTCTGTCTATTTCTAAAATTTGCTTGATGAGCTAAAACATTCCTTGGTAATAAAAAAAAGCTAAAACAGAATAAATATGTAAGGGTGCACATACTTTTTTTAACAGTACTTTATCTTTAGGTGTTTGCTCATTACTGATATAATTTAAACATAAACCCTTCTGAGTTGAACAAGATTACAGACGACCCTACTGACTGTCAGTCAGAGGCATCTTGAGATCAGCTGTAACACAGACTGCTATGTGGAATCCTTCAAACACAATGACTATCTTGGATGATATGAGTTACAGCAACATTTCCTTTGGGGTTAGTAAAGTATTTTTGAACTGAACTGAATTGGAGCCCTGCTTTAAAGCGCTGCTGTTGCAGAGGTAGTTTGCTTTATCTAAGTAACGAGGGGAAACACTATTAAGCTCTATTAAATCACTGCCATCCTTTTTGTCAAATGTCACGTCAAGATTACTCTGAGCTCGCTGGTGCTGACCGAGGACTCACCCTTCATCTGCACTGCTTCACATTAATGGACATCATAACAACAGACTCACTCTATTCTGATCATCTTATAGTTAAGCAACAGTAAATGCAGACAAAAACATTTGCATCAACCTTCATATCCTTTATGACAAGAGAAACAGTAACAATAACTTACTTAATGTGACTGCATCTTAAACACACTGCTATTAAATTTCAAATAGGAACGTAGAATGTGCATCGTATTGTCTGTTTGATTGATATTAAATGATTTAGTTGCTACATAATGCTGCATTTGCCACAATATTAGATTTTTGTTTTTAAATGCACTGCCAGCTTTTTCTGTTTAAGACAAGTATTCCACCTTGAGCTGTGTAGGAGTATTATTTTTTTAATAACATTACTGTACTTCATCTGATGCCTCATTCAGTCATAAAACAGAAGTAATTCCGTAAAACCTATCTAAAGTTTAGATTCGTGACTTACCCTTTTTTGAGTGAGATGTCAAACTTTAGTTTCCTCCAGTGCTCGCATGACCCGAGCTGGAAAGCGTCTCATTCCCTCTCTCTAACAACTCTGACCAAGCCCACAGCTGCAGCTGTCTAGTCAGCCGACATCACGTGCCACCGTCCTGCCGGTACTTTCAAAATAAAAGAAACAGCGATTTAAAATTTTGTTTTAAACGTCGGTAGCCTTAACATCGGATGCTAATTTATTTTAGGTGATAAATATGGACTTCACTGTAAACAACCTATTTTAACTATAGAACACGTACTGGAGAGCATTCGAGAAGAGAACTATTGTGGTGTCATGTTGACTCGTGTCCAGCAAAACAGCGCCATCTGCTGGTTAAGTTGGATGTCTTATTGCTAGACTTGATCCGGCGAATGACCCGGTCAGAAGCGGAACGAGAGGAGTTTTTCGTCTTAATTCAGCTCAATGCCGGTCAGATATTACCCGCAAGTGTGTGTGTGTGTGTGTGGGGGGGGGGGGGTGTGCGTGTGTGTGCGTGTGCGTTTGTGCGTGGGTGTGTGGGTGTGTATGTGCAATTACAAAGTAATACTAATACAAACAATATTATTAAATTAAATAATGTGTACGCTTGTGTTGTTTTGTTGAAAGAACTCAACTCATTATCTTTATTCTGATTCTAATCTAATTAATTATTTAGCTTGTGTATAATTACATCACAATTTTGTTGATTTTATTACCATTATTAATATTAGTTGTAGTGTTAAGTGTGTATTATTTTGAATTTGCCCTTACATTACACTCTCTGATTCTTATTTTCTCTTTCCGTATTTCTTACCTTAGTTTGTACTTGTATGGTACACTTGTATTTGTCCTCTGTAGGTCAAAAAAATATATTCTTCTATTTTATTCTGGTAATATTTTTGAAGTGAAACTGATAGAGGATCTGCCCATGGTGCATTGTCGCCCCGGGCAATGCACCAGGATGGCATGACAATGCAGACCCTTCTTGGACGCGTCGCTCTGCTTTCTTGGTGTCCCTTAGCATAATTTAGAGAACAAAAACTTAATTCAGTGTGATTAAATGAAGTGTTAACTCGTTCACTTTCTTTTTAGGCCAAAATAATCTTATTAAAAACTGCATTAAAAACGTCGTGATTAACGTTGTTCAGTGAGTATTTTTTATCTGTTGTATAATTAAGAATTTGGGTTCCACAAAAATATTTGAACAATTTGTATGCAAAACAACGAGGGTCTTCTGATAATTCACCCCCTTCACCATTTCGTACCTTTGAACGAAACGATCGTTAATGTTTACTCCGTCTTAGAGATATACCTATATTTTGAAAATTATTTTCCTAGGCTATAGCTGACTACAAGCCAATTCGTCCCGTCAGCCATTAGCACCCACAATTTGTATACCATTTCATACTAAAGCCAATGTTTTATGTAATTCAGAATTACAAATGAGACATAAATATTTCTGAATAAAAATTCTCAAAATAAAATTTTTTTGGAAGCTTCTTCTTACAGTACATTGTAGGCTATATCAACTTATTTGTCGTTATGATTCCCATTTGCACTAATAAATCCATAAAATATGACTGCTGACTAAGTTATTTAATGTTAAAATTAAATAACTCTTAATGTTAACATAATCTATATGAGTGAAACATATTTTCCTTAAAAACAACAGACAAATTCAATCCTATTTGGGACTTATGCTTTTATGACAACTTAATTCTGTAAACAAATAAAATACTTGTCAAATAAAAATACTCATACGGCGCACATTAAATTGTTGGTTAACAGGTGCGAAATGGAGCCGTAAATGCATCAGCATGTTTACTGATCGCTCATTGGTCCAATCAGTCTGTTATCTGATCCAATCATAGAGCGAAGGGGGGTGACTAACATGCGCCCCACCTTGTTTCGATCACGTGACGAGAGCTCAAGAAGATGGTGGAAGTTTCTTCTTCCTCTAAGTGAGACACCCCGACAGAAACCCAAACATCCAGTCGGATCAGGGCTGGGAGGACGTACCAGCGCTGCCAAAAACATCCTTCAAACCTCCATTTGGTTCTCGGTAAGACTAAAGCAAATACCTGTTTGTCTCGGTAAGGTGGTTTGTCTTTATAGACTCCGTAGTTTGGGGTTTTCATTCTGCCATGATTATACAGGCCAGCAGGCTCTCAAGCTGATACGGCATCAGGTTGTCAAACCTGAAGACTTGCTGACGTTCAACACGTACACAGCAACTACACCAGCCCAGAAAATACAACTGCTCACCGTGACAGCGCCCTGTTTCACTGTACGAGCGGGACTTGCTGTTCCCGGTGCTCGGCTACATTTGTTAGCACATTCCCAGTTCGAGCAAGTTATGTAATGTTTGTCATGTTTATTAGGCTAGGGTGCCAGAAAAGGCTAGTGGAGGCTCGAGAAAAGTGTTCCCTTCGTGTTTTGAAACATTTGTGTAGTTGGATATTAACTTTTACAAATAAGAACGAATAAAGTAAACCCATTAACTTCGTAAAACCCAGCTGTCAGAAACGTTTTCTATTTACAAGGAAAATGTCGACCACACCTGCTATTGCGTCATTTAATGAGCTGTACAGCCATTGTACAGCTGGCTAATTACGTTCACCAGCAAAATACAAGGCAGTAGTATTAATGCCATTGAGCTATTTTGTCACACTTTTTTTGACAATGACTTTCTAATGGCCACTCTTCCAAAATTGAATGAATCATTATTAATAGTTTATTAATTTTCAAAAGTTGACAGAAACTAAACACAAACTTCTCTTAGGCATTGTGGGACATTGTGAATTAGTGGTGAAATTCAACTTATCAACCAACAATGTGTTGAAATCCATTTAGATGTTCAAATTTGTTCCATTACAAGCAGAAAATGACCAAGTTCACAGGTTGCAATCTTTTCTCCATCTTGGAAAAAAAAAATGGTGGCCCCATGTACTGACCAATAGGTCACCTCCTGCATATGTATTTCGAAAGCCAGCCTTTATCATTGATATCTTCATTTTCTGTTCCTCCATGAAATGCTTTTATTGCCCGTTACTACCAAGAGCACTTTGTTGGCATCTCTGATTAATGCTCTCCTTGGCAGGCCTGTTAGCTTAGGTGGGCAGCAGTTCTACCATAATGTATTTTCAGATGGTGCTATGTGAAATGTTTAAAGCTTGGAAAATTATTCTATATCATAACCTGTTTTTTAAATGTTACAACTTTCTCCCCGACCTGTTTGCTACCTAACAAACCCCTAAGAATTTCATAAAATGTTTGGATTTATACTAAGATGAACTAAATACATGTCCTAATTGATAAGTAGGATATAATGCTAAAGACAATATTTTATATGTATATTTTTTGTTTCATCATGGTCTAATTTCTGTGCGCAAAAGGCTGTTAAACATTCCCATTGTTTTATTTTAAATTTTTTATTTTTTTTCTCCTTTTGAATCTTTTCCCAGAGTGGGTTAGTGTGAGCAGGCTGAATTGTGGATGAATGGAGTCTTTTCTCTGTGCTCTATCTGAATGTAGCTGTGAGTACAAACACGTTTGGATGTGGTCACCGATCTGTGATTTGAGTTGGTTTGTGGAGTCTCTGCTGTCACAGCAGAGTTTCAAACATGTCGACACTTCAGTGTTGGCTACATGGACATCCTGAAGTTTAACATTCAGCAAACACCCAGGCAGAGCAAAGCTAGCCTTCTTCTGGAGCTTCAATGTCAGCTGTTGCAATGAATTATTGAGTAAGATCAAAGCCATGGTCGGAGTGAAAGTTTAGCTAGGAGCTGCTCGGTTTCTCCGGCATGCAGAGCTGGAGGGGGACCATGCATTATTCAGAGCCAGTCTAAGGTAATAAACCAGATTCCAGGACAGATTGCAGGACCTGGTTCCTGTGCACATGTGTCCCGATTCCTTGGGATTTGTTGTGTTTTTTGTTGCTATGATATGGGATTCACATCATTCATGAAAGCCCTGCATTATAATTTGCTTCCTGGTTTTGGAGCGGACTCCTGTCCGCTTGGCATCACATATGCATTCGAAGCACACCAGAGCTCACCTCAATCAGATCTAGGTTTGCAGGTGGACCAGAGTTTGCTTCTTTGGTGTGCATCAGAGTTCGGTTGTTCATTTACATCTCCCCAAATGAACCGGACTTTCTAGGCAAACAAACTAGAGTTTGATTTAAAGCGGTCTACACAGTCCTAGCCTGTATCTGCATCAACCATCTGCATGAACTTTGATTAACTTTTTTTTTATTTTAGTAAAACGCAGAAAGTTTTGGACTTGTGCTTTAAAGCTAGAATCTGCAGGTCAGACCTCAAGGATAATGAGAGATGAGTATCTATATGGATGCTGCTAACTCTGCCTCAATGTTACACATCTATAAATAATATTCTTTCACAGTTCAGACTGATTCACTTTTAGACTCAGATTTGTTTGAGTTTAACTCTTAAAGCATAAAGATGGTGTATGTGGGCCTTTGCCCTCTTGTTATCTATTGCAGCGGTGAAACTTCCATTCTATTCACCTGCAGGCCTGACTGGTCACTCTTCTAGTCATTTGTGTTAAAATATGCCTCTGTTTTGGATTTCCTCTTTCTGGTAATGTTGTTAGAGATTCTGGGGGGGGAAATATAATAACCAAATGTGTGTCTACAGTCATCCAGTCTGTGAATTTTAACATCAGGAAGAGGAATGAAAACGTATTTTTAATGTTTACATTTGAGATGAGGCCTGTCATGACACCAAAATTTACTGGACAATCCCAGGAGGTATACGGATGAACAATAATATTGGTGTTTTTGAGACTGTTTTCAAGTAATAAGAAGGTAAAAGAACATATTCTCAAAGACTCAAACTTTAAATTCTAGTGGACATTTAGCACTGGCACTGGAAGACAAATGAAATGTTCAAAATAAACAGAAACAACAAATAAATTAAGACTCTGTAAACAAAATTGTCCCTCAAAAAAAAGAAAAGATACAGTTGAGACCAAAGCAGCAGACTGAAGACATTTTTATCACCCAGATTTGGGTACAAAGAAAGGGAGAAACGAGAAAAAAGATAATTCATGCTAATGGAAATTATAGAGATCGTTTTAATTTATCATGAAGTTAATGGATTATTGCTTATTGCGACAGGCCTACTGGAGGGCTTCATTTTTCAGATCTCAGAAGAGGCGACTGGACCAAAAAGGATCACAGTTGTATATACAGAAATTTATTAATCTAAAGTTTTCAATCACTAACATCTGATGAATTCTAATTAATTTACTTTTTGAGCACCAAAATTCATAACAATGAAAAATAATTAATCTGATATACAGTAATTAACTGTATAAGCATGAAATGGAGTGTATAAGCATGAAATGGAGTGTGAGTGTATTCCTCACAGATAACACAACTAGCCATAATAAATTGTGGCTAGTTGTGAAATCTGAACTGACAAAGGCATGAATTGACCCAAAGCTGTAGGAAACTGCTTGGTTTCCACTTTCTTAATGATTTGTTCTCTTCCCTGGAGGCCCTCTTCCCAGCCCTATGTCATGGCCAGTGGAGTCACCAAGTCAAGCACCTCCAATGGGTACCCACCGAAGGCACAGCTACAGATCACTGGTAAGTTTTAACACTTGGTTTTATGTGGAATTGGGTACAGGAAGGGAAGAAGAGTGGTGGTTGAACTATGGGCTCTTTCAGTTTTCAGATTTTTGTCTGAAGAAGCACAAGGTGATGAAAGTGCAGTGTGACTGTTCCTCACAGATAACAAGTCTGAAACAGCCACTAACTTTGGACCAAAGTAAATGGAGTCCACTTCTCTTTGTTAATGGACTTTGGATTCCACTGTACAGACAATGTCAGCACTAATTGTTATTATTCGGAGTAATGTCCAGGTACTTCTAAACGTCTGTATTGTAGTTGTTGGAGTACAGCAAACTCCACACTTGTGCGAGCTAATCTTTGGTCATTTTTTTGTTAATTGTTTTTTTTTTTTTTTTTTTTTTTTACCGCTCTTACTGTAAATATGGACAGGTTAAAATGAGCCATTTCCTGATTTATGATGACTAACACTTATGTTTCCTGTTTAGAATAGGAAGTAAAATGCTCCTCTGTCATTTATACCCCAGGATGCATTACTACACTGTAAAAACGGAAAACCTTCCAAGTACTTTGCCTAATTTCTAGTGCAAATACCTTAATACATTTAAAATGGGAGAAAACTAACTTGCATAACTTCAGCAAGTTATAGGAGGTTGTCAATAATTCCTTAATATTGATGAAAAAGTTCTAGTTCCACTGGCAGATTATTTCACTTACAACAGGAGAAAAATGGCTTGAAAACAAGTACTTTTTTTTAAATCAATATTAAAAATGTATGGACTTAAAACAAGATCTTACATCTTGCTAAAAAGTTACTTGTAAGTTTGCTTTGTCACATTTCAAGTGTACTAAGATATTTACACTAAACTCTAGACAAAAATAGATTTTTTTTGCAGTGTAATTAAAATATCCTCTACACTTGGACTAATATAGGGAAATTAATAATTAATTGCAACGCTGGTGTCAAAAGAAATTCTGTCTGAAAAGGAGTTTTTTCCTCCTTTTCAGTGAATGTTTTCATTGTGAGGTTATATCCCTGCAATAAAAGATATAAGAACACGATTTATTGCATTGCATTAGAGTTTCCACAAGTCTTTTTTTACTGGAACCAATAAGCATGTAGAGCAGTGTAGTTGGATTAGACTTTACTCTGGCTTTAAACCCAACAGTCTGTTTTGTTTACTTAAGCTTACTGTAAAACCTGTCTCATATCTGTTTCACTCTACATGAATAACAAACTGATGTGTTTTAACAGCTGCATCCCAGCACAACCCCGCAGATAATGCAAACACACTACTATAGTGGGGAATACGTTGATCAACATAAAAATTTATACCACAAAATAATAACTCCATGTTTCAGTTTTTCACTCATGGATTGGTCGTGTTTGCTTTCTCCTGTTAGTTCCATATCCTTTTTTTTATTTCCATTTCTTGCTAGTGACTCTGTTCTATGACGCCTCCTGTCTGTTTCAGTGCTATCAGCAAAACTGAAAGAAAACAAGAAGAGCTGGTTTGCTCCCAGTCCTTATGTGGAAGTGACGGTCGACGGGCAATCCAAGAAAACAGAGAAATGCAGCAACACTCACAGTCCCAAATGGAAACAGCCGCTCACTGTGTAAGTCAGCATAACTGAAGACTCATGTGACATTGTTTCACAGATATTACCAGGACTTCACTTCAGTGACTAGTCAGGGAAAAATTAGCGCGTTATGTTTTAGATTCACTCAGCTTTAGGAGGCAGTGCATCATGCCTTACGCATTGCTTGCCTTGAAGGCTTAAATGTTACCAATCAGGTGTTTCTGAAAACAAGTCTGCAATGCTTGAAAACTGTTATTAAGCTATTTCCAGGTTTGACTGAAAAACAACAATTTTCTTTGGATTAGTTTTATTTTCTGAAACAAAACTATGAGCTCAGTTCCACTTTATTACTGAATGATTTAAGTGGGAAAAGGATTTAAAATCATGAGATGTCCAATCCACTGTAGACGTACTTGACATAAATTCCTATTGAACTTTATTTTTTTATGTTTTAAAAGGATTTTGAAAACGTTGGGCTCTTTATATTAGAAAAAGACAAACTCTGTGTCACAATGTTTTTGTTTTTTGCATGTTTAGCCTTACATTTTAAACAATACATGGTGCCAAACAGGCCTCAGTTTTTCATTATATTTAATAAAGAGCTCTTCTACAGTTTCTTGTAGAGCCTTGACAACAGAAGCATGTATGTACTAAGGGAGGTAATTGGAGCCATATATTCACAATGTCTTTTCCTGGTGCTGGTCAGCTGTCATGATGCTAATTATAGACACTCTATGTCCTTGAATAGCCTGACTATTAGCCAGAGGAACATGTATGCAGATGATCCAGCTAAATAATCACCTGTTTTACATGAAGCCTAGTATCGATACGTTTGTGCAAACCACGTATCCTGGATGCCATAAAAATGTATTTGTATAATAAAGAAAATGATACAAGGACCCTGAGGGTCTCTAAAAAGCAGAACCTTTTTTTCTGGATTTCTCTGGATTTACTGTGGCTCTGTGGGAAGAGTAGTTGTCTTGTGATCAGAAGGTTGTAGGTTCAATTCCAGCTTCCTCATGTCTCATGTCAATGTGCCCTTGGGCAAGGCACTTAACCCTAAATTGCCTACCGATCTGCGTATCGGTGTATGAATGTCTGAGCGTTTGTGAGAGCGAATGGGTGAATGTGACTCTAGTGTAAAGAGCCTTGAGTGGTCAAAAATGATCGGATAAAGCGCTATATAAGTTCAGTCCATTTACCAGTAAAACATTTTGCCTCAACAGGATCGTGACTCCATTCAGCAAACTGGTGTTTCGTGTGTGGAGCCACCAGACCTTGAAGGCAGACGTGTTTTTAGGTATGGCCATGCTGGACATCAGCGAGACTCTCAAGTCCAACGACATGAAAAGTGAGTAGTTGGAATGCAAACAGCTGTCAAAACATTTAACCCCTTGCAGTCATCTGGTTATGAAACCCTCATATGTTACTATAAGCCACGTGTGATTGCCAGTTACTGTTGAGATGAACACCAACAGTTTAGGAAGAGGCTAGGTACGCCGACTCGTGGTTCGCCTCACCTGAAACAGACCAGCAGAGCTCTACACACCTGAGGAAGCAACTGGGCTGTACTGGAGCAGGGATGCGTCTGAAACATGCAGAACGCCCGCTCTTGACAATTAAGCATGCTTGTGTTGGAGTCCACACCTAAATCTCAATAAAATCCGATAGTGAAACTTGAAACCTTTGAATAGTGATATTCACACTCGACCTGTCAAAATTTTGCTGGGCGATAAATTGTCCCAGAAGTTATTGTGATAAATGATAATATTATATTTTTGAAATGATTTTAAAGTAATATGATGGTATTGGAATAATAACGCAAGAACACATTCTCAAAGATCAATAAAGATACAAGAAATGCAAATGGAAATTATTGAGCTTGTTTTAATTTATTATGTGGTTTATTGATTTATTGCTAACTGCGACAGGCCTAGCTCACACATGCTTTGCATCCAACCTGACTGAGTTGGAGATGTTTTGCCAAGAAGAATGGACAAAGATGTCTGCTGTAAAATTTCCAAGCTGCTGGAGAGGCACCTCAAAAGATTTGAAACTGTTTGGTAGCAATAAGAGTCAGAATACAAAAGCATAGCAAATTTTTCAGATTCAGTTTATAAAAACTATTTTAATGTCACTAACCTAATCAAAATAAAGTACTATTTTGCAAGTCTATTTTTGAAAAACTTATTTGATAGAATATGTAAAAGCTGAAGGTCTTGGAATATTTTTTCAGTGTTGATGCTTTTTGCTTTTTAAGGCCTGCAAAGCTTGTAGGAGCATTTGAGATCATCAAATTGCATAAACAGAAAATGTTTATCAGTTTGTAGCAAAACACTTGGCCTTTGCTCACCTCTCTAGGATGTGAAACTAAACTGCATAGTTCATAAGAAATATGAAAGAATCACACCAGTTTTTCTGAAACAGTTCTTTTTTTCCATGTGCTCATAATCTTATGTCTGTGCTTGTTGAATGTTGCAGCTGCATCTTTTGGTGACAAGTTGAGTACTTTTGGAAACTAATCCAGCAGTGGAAAAACATGCAATAAAAAGCAGCTTGAATTTCTTGCAGATTTCCGGCTCTAGTCATAATCATTTCTGGTATGTTAGTCATTGAGGTGCCTGGTTTTTTGCATAGCTACACTCGTTCCAGCAGTGCTGGTGGTTAACTTATGGTGCAAATTACATACTGACTGATGTTCCATGTCAAAGCAGAAAAACTCCCGGTTGTCAGAATAGCTTTTAGTCCAGATGATGCATCTTCTTTGTATACTTTACAAACGAGCTCCTGATTGAACCGTCAACAATAACAATCCTCCTAGGCAGAATAACTTTTTTTGTTTTGTTTTTTTTTTTCTTTTTCCCCTCATTTATTTGACATATTGCATGTGTATCTGTTGTCCAGATGTGATGGTGATTTATGACCTTCTTCTGCACTTTATCTCACTGTTTTGCATCGGTAAGGTTTTACAGTATACTTCAGATGTGGATGTGTTGTTTCTATAGTTTCCGATGTGGTGCAGTCACTCCAGCTGCACGCTGACAGAGAGCACTCAGATGTGGTGGGGGACCTGTCCGTCTGTCTGGACGGAATGACTGTGGACCCAGAAACGTTTGCCTCAGCAGAAGCCGACCACTACAGTGAGCAACCTGGATTTAAATTAAACCATTTCAGTTCATATTAACAGTGGTATGGCAGCAGATTTTAGGTTTGTCTTTTTGTTTGTTTTTTGTAGGTTCATCTAATGGAGAATCATCACAGCACAATGGGGATCCTGCTGTAAGGTAGATAATAAAGGGCAATTAGTGGCACATTATTTTATTCAGTCAAATATCTTGAAAGTAAGATATTTGTTTAAAGTTGGAAAGAGATTATGCCTATTAATTTACTAATTTAATTAATTTATTTGTCTTAAGTGCAAGTATCAGAAATAACTGAAGGAAATAAGATTTTTAAAGTAAAATTGTGCATACTACTTTAAAGCAAATGTGCATTTTGGTGCATGGAGTAAAATTATAAATATTTTGGATGAGGAGTTGTAAAATGCTCTACTATAAATATTTCAAAACACTTATAGGAAAAAAAAGATACACTTTTGAGTTAATGAGGAGAATGATCAACTATTTACAACTTAGTTTAATGCATGCGACCATGAAAATGTATTTTGTAATTATTGAGAAAGGGGCAGGCTTACACAACATTTCTTCTTCCTGCTCCTTTTTTACTCATGTATATGAAGTGTTGTAGGAGAATCTGTAAATTTATGTTAAATGTTATGAATAAACTGGTTGATGGGCATCTCTACTTTGGATGCCTGCATTTTTTTTTTTCTGAACAGGTCAAGTCGAGACAGCTCTCCAGCTGTGGACACTGATCACAGATCCTCTCCCAGCACCCGGAGGACAGTGAGCAGCAAAGGGTCTCCATCAGTGGAAGGACGGCCCGCCCGACCACCCAGACCCTCCAGGCCTCCTCCCCCAACGCCCCGCAGACCAACTTCCTCACCAGGTGGGATATGAAACCGCCCCAGACTGTACTTCCACAATATAACAGGTTACTGATATTATCTACCCACTCCATAAAACAGGACCATAACACTGACGTATGTTGACAGTCCAACATACTTTGGGGTTGTAAACCTTTCACAGTCTGATTGTCGTTGCATTTAATTGGTAGTATGAACGACCAGGAAAAAAAAAAAATATCAGCAAAAGCTCTGACTTGAGCTTCAAGATCTGCTGTGTGTACATAGCCTTACATGTCACCTGTGATTTGACATATTGTGGGGCTCTGGTTGTTTTATCAAGGTATGTTTAATTAGTTGTTTGCATAATTGAATTTGTATTTTGAACACAATTTTGATGAGAATTTGACATGGGTTTAAATATATTAATGAAGTATTTTAGATTAGGATTATAATCTAAATCTAGAATGTAGTAATTTAGTAGTATTTGTGTTTAGATAAATATTTTGGTTAAAGCAATTTATATTTTGTTTTATCAGTTTATTTGAAACCTACAAGTGGCATGGTAAGTAAATGGCTGCCAAAACATGTATATTATTCCATCAACCAAAATGGTAAATCTAGGCAATGTTAATTCTATATTTTCAAAAAGTCCAAATGTGAAAATTCAAAATAAGAACAAGTAAATGTGACATTATTACAACTCGCAAATAAATGCTAAATTACTTTGTTGTTGCAATAATTGTTGCAAATCTGTTATGCTTCATTAAACCACGCCTTGTTATAATCCTCTGATCTCGTCTGTGCTTCCAGTACCAGCTTAACTTATCTGCATCAGATTCTGCTGATTAATGTAGTTTTCAGATTGGACAAACGCAGGCAGATCATAAAATGGCTCTGCTCTGCCAGTACCTCTGGTTCAGGCACTGCTGCTTTTATCTTTTTTTTTTTCTTTTTTTTTTTTTTTTTTATAAATGTTTGACGTCACGCTTGTGGCTTTTACAGCTCTGTGATGATCTCCCAAGGGGTAAATCGGAGAGGAACCAGTGGTGGGAGAACTTTGACCTCTCCCCTTCAGCTGATTGTGTTCAGAACCCGTTTACATAATGCAGAGGAAGTTTGATCTAAAATGAGCTTTTACAAAGACATATATTTGGGAACCTGTTTAAGGAACTTTTAAAGGACCAAAGTTCGAATGTTTGCCATTCAACACACTATGACATCCTGTCAACATCAAACATTTACCATGAGGTACTGGTAGTTGAGCAAAACTCAGCAGTGTTTTTTACAGCCGCTTTATCAGTTTAAACCATTTCCATCCGCTGAGACGGGAAAAATACAGGCATATAATTATGACTAGCATGGGCACCCGGGCATGTCTGGAGCTGGACAACTTCATCACAACGTTACTGTCTTCAAACAGTTGAAACTACAGCACTTCATCTGTCAGATGTGTGTTTGTTACAACCAAAACAAATACACTACTCCTGCACTAGTGGGAGAAATGGCTCCTGGTCTTCCTACAAAGACAAAAGAGAAATCCTACAACTGCTAAACTCTTGAGGCCACTTCAATTTTGTTTGTATTTAATGAAGAAGAGAGTTGCACTCAGTGTCTTCTTCTGATGTTTTGATGTCATTTTCTTCAGCGGTTCTTGGTGCAGCACCACCACAGGCAAGAGGGGGAACAGCTTGTTCAAGGGTTTGGATTATTTGACTGAGTGCAGTGTGAAAGCAAACTGCACCAGCTGAAAATGAAACAAATGTTAAAAGAGCCTTCTGGACTATCAGGTGTGAAAACAGCCTTAGTTATGCTTGGGCTTGGCTCCAGTTCCCCATGTTAATGAATCCTGATCTCTGCAGACAGTGACCGCACCACACTAGTTGCCATTTTGGAGCTGCTTTGGCCCAGTTGCTTTTGTCACTTTATAGTAACATTTTATGTTTTTTTTTTGTTTTTTTTTCCCTGCTCAGCATCTTCTACCAATGGCATGGCTCCCACAGAGGCTAGCCAAGCCCAGGCAGCCTCTGATACACCGGTGCGGACCCCAGGGCCCTCATCTGCTCCGGACTCGAGCCCATCGACGTCCTCAAATAGGAGCTCCATGCCCACTTCCACAGCCGGAGGCACAGCGACCAGACAGCCGACCACACCTTCCCTCCCTCCCAGAGCACCATACGCCAACGTTGGACCATTGCCCCCTGGGTTGGTTCTTATGCTGCAGTCTGCGCCACACGAAAAAGCTGCATCAGCAGAAAATACAGGAAGAGAAGTTAATGAGCCAGTCAGAGAGACGGTGTTAGGAAATGGTGCCGTCTTTTTTAGCCAAACAAAACCAGTAATCTAGATCAATTTAGGGCATAAATATTAATTTCTGAAACCATTGAATGTTTTCTTCAGGCTGTTGTGATGTAGTTGTTTTTCAGGAAGAAAAGCTTAAACATTTAGCATAGGTTTGCCACACACGAATTATGGGAAATTTGTGCCTTTTTAAATGCTGTCTTGTATTTTTGATTTATTTATTCTTTCACCTGTTTGCCCTATAGATGGGAGCAGAGGGTGGATCAGAATGGCAGGTTGTATTACGTGGATCACATTGAAAAGAGAACAACATGGGAACGTCCTGAGCCGCTCCCCCCTGGGTACAACTTCTTTTCTCATGACTGATGGCTTTAAATATGGATATACCAGTATTGCAGTAATTACAGTTCTTATTTTGAGTAAGTCAGCTTGCATAGGTTCACAGTTGAGGGAAAAGATTCTTCTTCATGTTCTGGTGATTTTAGCAGCTGTCAATAACAATTATTTTGATGCACAAGAGAATTATTGGGAGTGAAATTATTAGTGTGTTTCAGGTAAAAATGTATGTGTAACAAGTTTCAAAAAAACATAGATCAAGATGTGTAAAATAAACCTTTAAAAAATTTTTAAAATATCATTTAATGCAGCAGCTTGAAAAATTTTTCTTTTTTCTGAGTACATTTATTTAATGGAAATAAAAAAAAATCTCAAAGAAGTAATTCTTAGTTACTGGTGGTGCAACAGTTTGAGTAATGGAACTCAAATTAAAGGTTGTACAGTTGAATGTTCTCGTGGGAGATGGCAATGCTGCTGGAATAAAAGATGATTTTATGATGTCCACATCTAGATGCGGAAATCACAAATCGGTACAATTCATCAATAAAATCAAGGGTCCGATCTGGAAAGTTTTTAAGCCACCTCAGATTCAGAATGTGTTTTAGATTTGATTTTAGGTCTAAATTGGTTGAAAATGGCTACAGCTTTCAACCAAAAGCAAGCTGGCGACAGCTTTTGGTTTTTTCTTCCTATTTCTCCATATGACAATGATTTTTTTTTTTTTTATTTTCTCTTCAATTGTTGCAGAAATTAACGTTTCCCCTTTGCGTGTCTAAAGGTGGGAGCGTCGTTTTGACCAGATGGGCCGTGTCTACTTTGTTGATCACATCACGCGAACCACCACATGGCAGCGCCCCACGGTGGAGACGGTGCGAAACTACGAACAGTGGCAACACCAGCAGAGCCAGCTGCAGGGCGCCATGCAGCAGTTCAACCAGAGGTTCATCTATGGGGTAAGACTTCCTCCTTAACATGTGATGGGATAGTGGGGGAAGGTGGAGGTTCATTTTTAAAAAATCCAAAAACTATCAGCGGGAGAAAAGCATTTTTTTTTCCCGCCCAGCTTTGTTTTTTAAAAACGTTGTTAAAGGGTTAATAGAGGAATCATGTTGTGAGGAGTTTCAGACAGGAAAAAGTGTCTTAAAGACATTAAACTGGTATCATGAGCTTTGTATAGTGTGAACCTAGTGAAATCTGTTAGATAAATTTTCTAAGTATATCCATATCTAAAATATATCTGAATACACAAACTGTGAATTCAGACAACTTGTGACTTGGGGAAAAAAAAAAGTGCAGCAGAAATATTCAGCGTCTGTGATTCTGTGGTCTTAAGGCAGCATTTCATTTAATAAAGATTTGATCTGGAAATCTCTACACAACCTCAAAACCACTTTCTCAAACCACTCCTACTTCACCAATACAATGAAGCAACTTAAATTACATAAATATATTTCCACATCTTGTCATGCTTCTCTGTTCTTTGTTTGTCTCATGTAAAAAAACTGATTTCTGGGAAAGATTTTGTTCCAATACTTAATAGTTGTACATAAATTTGTCACAGAATCAAATGGAACCCTGGAAACTTTTGTACTTCATTACAATTTTATCTAGTTTTAGTAAAATTCTGTTGTTTTTTTTGTTTTGTTTTTTTTATATGTCAACATTTGTCCTTGAAGGTTCAAGACCAGGCGGCAGCTTCTCAGAATAAAGAGTTTGATCCTCTCGGCCCTCTGCCTGCTGGATGGGGTAAGACCATTAAAGGCGCCGCAGCCCTTCAATTGGTCAGGCACATGAACATTGACCCATCATACCAGGTTGTAAAGTTAAATTCAGTATACAGCCAAGATCCTTTTAGGAATTCAAGATGGGTTTATTTGAAAAGCATAGTTCATGCTTGGAGTGATTCAAAGTGCTTTGATGGAAAACGAAAGAACAGATATTAAGAAGGACCAGTCAGAAATATTTAGACGTCTGAAACTGAGCCCAGAAAGTTTAATTTATGTTTCTATATGTGCATATGAAAACCTAACTCATGCAAAATTATACAGAAATGTAGTAATCACATAAAAATGTGGCTTAAGAAGCCACATTTTTTATACATTTTTTATGTCATGTTTTACACATTAGTCTGCATCTAAATTAGTCGATATAATTGCTAAAATTATTGACTCTTAATAAATATTACTCTTTAAAAACCTGTTTGCATTTAGTTGAAGTAATTTAAGTTGACAACTTGCAGCAGGAGCGAATGAATGCATGCAGGTATCTTTTCTGTCCCTTCAGAAAAGAGGACTGATGGCAATGGAAGAGTTTACTTTGTCCATCACCAGACCCGCTCAACTCAGTGGGAGGACCCTCGAACGCAGGGGTAAGAGAGGGAATTCAGCCCCGTCCTTTTGGTTTTGTTTTCCTGAAAACATCTTTAAACAATTCTCATTTTCAGACTACTGAACGAGAAGCCGCTACCTGAAGGCTGGGAAATGAGATTCACTGTGGATGGCATTCCTTATTTTGTAGACCACAACAGGAAAACGACCACCTATATTGACCCTCGCACGGGGAAATCCTCTCTGTAAGTTTTCCTCCTCATTACTTTCCTTCCCCCCTAAAAAATGTAAGCCTTCCTCTTCATGAAGGGCACAACCAGGCTAGCTAAAGAAAAATACCAAGACATTGAAGAGGAAATGTTTTATATTGCCCTGTGGAAGAGGTCAGACCCGTTCATTGCATGAAGATACACACTTTAGACACATTGGATGTTATTTTTTTAAATCTGGAAATTTTGAGCATTCATCCAATGCTGGAAGGCAAAAAGACAATTCTTTAATATGTAGCTGTGCTGCTGTACAACAATTCTGTTACCTACATCTCCAGGTTTTATTTAGTTATTATTAAACTAGTGCAGCGAAGGAAAAAAAACGCTGAAAAACAGTTGACATTTAAGATTTGGCACGTTGTGTTGACAACTCGACAGCTAAAACCAATAGTAATCGTCATTCAAATCCACACAAATTTGCTCTGATAAAAACAAACTAAAAAATCAACAAGGAATTTATAGGTTATTGAATTTTTCAGGTCCCCTGAAAGAGTGAGTTTTGTCACTACGCAGCACATAATGGACCACCATTACTTCTATTTTATGTTTATTTAAAGTGATAATAACTGAGCTGTATAGTTGTCCATCCCTACTCCTGTCTTTGTCTTTTGGTTTTGCCTTTTTCTCTTACATTGACACTCATGAGCTGGCAGCAGGTGTATTTATGACTGTTGTGTGTTTCATGTTGTGGCCAAACAGGTTTGGTAAAACCACAGAATGATTGAAAGAACTGGCATGAACTGTTAACATCCTGACCCAGAAACCTGAGCAGGTCCCCCCCTGCCTAATGACTTCTGCTCTAAACAGTTTTAAATAAAAATCTCTATTATTCTGCGGCGTCAACAGCAAGCACTTACACACCACTCAAAGTTATGTTGATAGAACTATTTTTGTTTAATACACACTGACGTGATATAATAATAATATTATTATTATTGTCCATAGTGAAAATGGACCACGGATCACTTATGTTCGAGACTTCAAAGCCAAAGTTCAGTATTTCAAATTCTGGTGCCAGGTAAGAGTCAGACTGACCCCATTTTTTTTCTTTACTGGTATTTACTGTAAACATACTGGGAAGTACTTTTGTGTGGAATATTACCAAATCATAAGGGCTTATAAGTTTATAGTTTGTCATTAAGTTACTGCAGTGTTGAGATGGGGGTGAGTAGATTTCATCCCACTAATATGGAAGAATAATCTGTAGATAAGATGCAGTCTGAAGTTATTAAAACAATGAGTGCAGCTAAAGTCATACTTTCTTTTCAGAATTATAAAAATCTTCTTTCTTTTGTTTTTTCCAGCAACTGTCTTTGCCTCAGCATGTTAAAATCACAGTAACGAGGAAAAACCTCTTTGAGGATTCTTTCCAGCAGGTATGTTTGCAATTCAATCTAAGTGTTCAAGTGGAATTAAACAGAGCTGCTGTTTTGTTGAAATAACCTTTAATTACCAAAGCTAAACTCAAAACATTTTTCAGTTATTTAAAAAATGATCATTGAACAAGTCATTGTGAGTTTTATTTATTTACATTTTGTCTATTTTAGATAATGAGCATTAACCCTCAGGATTTGAGAAGGAGGCTTTGGATCATCTTCCCAGGAGAGGAAGGCCTTGACTACGGAGGCGTTGCCAGGTACGTTAAGGAGACTGAGAATTGAATTCTTACCACACCTACGCTAGCTCTGTTGTTGTCGTCTCCGAAGCTTTAAGAAGCGCATAAGTTTGACTTTAGTTTCATCTCTCTGATTTTCACCAGTGACTGGACTGTGTCTTAACCAAAGCCCTCTCTGTCCTTTCCTGTAGGGAGTGGTTCTTCTTGTTGTCTCATGAGGTTTTGAACCCTATGTACTGCCTGTTTGAATACGCTGGTAAAGATAACTATGGTCTCCAAATCAACCCTGCTTCAGACATCAACCCCGACCACCTCAAGTATTTCAGGTTCATTGGACGATTCATTGCAATGGTTAGTTTTTCTTCATCACCGCATAAAAAAAAAACTTGAGGAATAGTTGAAGAGGTCTGCTGTAAAAAAGAAAAATGAATCTTTCATTGTTTTTATCAGGCTCTTTTCCACGGCAAGTTCATCGACACTGGTTTCTCTCTGCCATTTTACAAACGGATGCTCAACAAACCTTTGACACTCAACGATCTGGAGTCAATAGATCCCGAGTTTTATAACTCCCTCATGTGGATTAAGTGAGTGTGACCATTTTATTTTAGATTAATAAAACAAATTAAATAAAAGTCAGCACTTTAACTCTAAATGTCCGTTTAATTCAACTTACTCAGATATAATTGTGGTTGTATTGGAAAAGCAGCTTAGATATGAAATAATTTTTGTTCATTTGAATTTGAAAATGGTTTTTGATTGAATCATTCAATAACAGGAGACTCCTAAAAGAAGTCGAAAATCTTGGACTTTTTAGACTCGGAAATTTCCACTTTTCTCTAGAAATTTTGTGATTGATGTCAAACTTTGATTTTTTTATTATTTTTTTTTCTAGCAAATTTTCAACTTTTCAAACTCAGAAATTTCTGAGACCTCAAAATGTCTTCTTTTGTAGCAGAAATGTACTACTTTTTTCTGTATGAACAACGGCCTTAATGCACCATCTTAGTTCACACAACCAGACTCCCACTTTCCCTTGTTCCGACAATTTCAAGAAAATACAGTTTGTCTTAGAAACTCATCTGGTTTGTCACATTGTAAAGCATATGATAGCAGTGGAGTGTAAAAGCAGTGATGCCACTGTGACCAACACGTTTTGTCTCGCTTCAGGGACAATGACATTGAGGAGTGTGGGTTGGAAATGTTCTTCTCAGTTGATAAGGAAATTCTTGGAGAAATATCCACCCATGAGCTTAAAGAAGGCGGAGGAGACATCCAAGTTACCGAGGAAAACAAGGAGGAGTACATCAAGTGGGTTTTTCTTTTCCTCTCTGAGGCTTTGTGTGTTGAGTTGCGTCGTGTTTACCTCTCTGCTGCCCTCTGCAGGTTGGTAGCAGAGTGGCGGCTGTCCAGAGGAGTGGAAGAACAGACGCAAGCGTTCTTTGAGGGCTTCAATGAGATCCTCCCTCAGCAGTACCTGCAGTATTTTGATGCTAAAGAGCTGGAGGTGAAGCTGAAGCACAAACTTGTTTTCATAATGAGCGATTCAGAAAACACAACGAGGTGCAGGCTTTAGGATGAGTTCTTGTCCTTGCACAGGTCATGCTGTGCGGCATGCAGGAACTGGACCTGGGGGACTGGCAGAACAACACCATCTACAGACACTACACTCGGACCAGCAAACAGATTGTCTGGTTCTGGCAGGTCGGTGGGAAGCGTCTGGATATCGGTTTTCACTAAATGGTTACAGACACAGAGACAGTTGTAACAAAACTGATGCTTGTGTGGTTTGCGCTCCTGGAGTTTTGTGACAAACTGTAGGAAAAATGCACTTCTCTTTAAAATCGTTTTGGATGTTTTATGATGGATAAAAGTTTAAATGTGAAAATATGAGAAAAAAGGTGATACTTCACATACATCTTCATGTACATGTTTCTGCTTCCTCTAGCTTTCATCTCATCAACCCTGAAAATAGCAAACGTTGAAGGTTTTCTGTTTTTAACTCGACTTTCAAACTGAAGGCTGTTGTCATGGTGACCTGGTAGCGCTGACGTACAATGCATTCACTGATCTGACTTATCAATCAGACAAAGTTCTACTTTTTGCTTGTCTTTGAAGCAGCACAAGTTAATTTTACAGTGATATTTTTCTGTAAAATGTTTTTCATTAAGTTCAGCCATAGTAAAATTGTTTCCATCACTAATTTAGTCAGTAAACTCTTGTTTGGGTAATCTGCCATTGCTGTAGATATTTTCTTGAACTTCTAGTATCAGTATTTCTGTCTGTAGTTGATGAAGGAGATGGACAATGAGAAGCGGATGAGGCTGCTGCAGTTTGTCACCGGCACTTGTCGTCTGCCTGTGGGAGGCTTCGCCAACCTTATGGGTAATTAATCCTCTCTTTAAAATATTTCACTTGACACTTTGATTTTTTTCACATATCTCATGTGTTCTATCTGAATAAGGGGACAGTCGGTCAGCTTTAACACGTCTAAAGCCCTGCCTCTAGAATAACTTGAGCTCCCCGTCTCTTGTTTCATGAAATGTTGACATAATGACTGCACAGAGCAAGTTCTCTGGCTGTGGAAAGCCAACCAGTTCTTTTATAGAACCAGTTAAAACTGGCTCTACTCCTGGTCTCTTTAAAACACACTGGATTTTCTTTACATTTTCCTTCTAAACCTTTTTATTTGCTTTACTGCGAGCTAACAGTTGAATACCTGCTTGGATATTTTATGTTCTTCTTCACTGCATTGTAAAATAATTAGTTAGTTTTAAGAATAATATTAAAGTACATGGTTTATTTTTTTTGCATTTTTTCCCTCTTTGCCATTTCATACAATTGTTTTCTATTTCCTCTACTTATTCACCATATCCTACAGTTTTATTTCTGAAAGAATCAAACACATTTTTGGGTTTTCTTTACAATTATTCTCTCATTGCTCCAAAAATAATGCATAACAATCCATGTTATTAATTTTGAACCTGGTCTTGGCTGAAAAACCCACATCAAAAATATTCCACTTTGTAGTTTACAATATCCTGCACCTTGTTGTTTTGTTTAGTTTTTTTGTCTTTTTGTAAAATAAAAACAAAGAAAAGATTTTAAAAATATGAAAAGCTTTACATATCTGCATATGTTGGCTGTTAAAGGTTTAATAAAGTGAAAAAAAATGAAAATTTTATCATAGTTTTATAATGTGTACCATTTTGGGTCAGCAGGATAAATATTGTCATTTTCTGGGTGCTTCAAGGATTAAAACCCTGATCATCAGGCACTCTTAATGTAATCCAGCTGTGTCAAATTTTAGCCGCTTTGAATTAAATTAAATGTTGGGTGGAATAATTTGTTCCTAACCAGAGGTGGGATTTCTTTTTGTCGATGTACAGACATTTTTGAAAGGTTGTTTACTTCAGTTTTTGTTTATTTATATTGTTAGTTTCTCAGGCTTATTCAAATTAATATTAAATGTTTGTATGCCCAAATGTATGTCTTAAAATATGTCTTCACAGTTGAATTAAATTACACTTTAATGATTTAATGCTATAATTAAATTAACCACATTGGAGATGGGCGATATTGCCTCAAATTTTTATTACGATATTTTGTGGTATTGTGGTAACAACAAGGAGTATTTATTACTTATGACTGTCACAGCTGTTAAAGCCCCACGGACACAAATTCTGCTCCTGACAAGCCTCTTTATAATACACTTCTGTAGGACACCAGGCTCACACTGCTCACAGGAAAAGCACTTAATTTTCCATTGATGCGTCTTTCAACAGTGGACAAAATAGATATATATGTATGTGTGTATGCATGTATATATGTAAACATTAATTGACATTTATCATTACATTTATCATGATAACGATACGATTAATACTCACCCCTCAACCAAATGGTTAAACCTATATGCCATTAAATTGAAAAAAAATTTGAATGGCAAAAAATAAAACAGTTAATCAGACATGGGGACAAAAAGAAGATTCAAACTGACGAGTTTCCCTCCTTTCAGGGAGCAACGGGCCACAGAAGTTCTGCATTGAGAAGGTGGGAAAGGAAAACTGGCTGCCCAGAAGTCACACATGGTGAGTCTCAAAAAACCCAACATCAGACACACATCTGTTCTCCTTCTGGTTGCTTCAGGTGATGATGATGATGATGAGAAAACATTTGTTCTTCAACTCTCTAATGTGTTATTTTTGTGCTGCAGCTTCAACAGATTGGACTTGCCGCCCTATAAGAGCTACGAACAACTCAAGGAGAAGCTGATGTTCGCCATCGAGGAGACGGAAGGATTTGGACAGGAGTGAAAAAGGGAGACGAAGTGGGAAAACCCCGTCAATGTTTAAATCAGGGAGCACCAGCCTGCAGAAGCAGCAGGTGTTTGGGAGAGGCGACTGCATGCACCGGCTGGTGAGATGGCTGCCAGCATGTGCAGTAGTCTGGATCGGGGAAATCCTCTCACAGCAAACTTCTCGTGGCTCCATGAGCGGGAGCAGAATTTCGAATTCCTTCAAAACCAAAATCCAAAGGCTGCCTTCCAAATGCGGTCGTCATGTCACCGAGAGCGGAAACTCATGAGCGCAGGGCACGATCTGAGACGTAGAGGGCGTGGCTTTAAGTTTTCAGCTCAGCTAAGTTCCCCCAAAATGAGTCGCTTTCTAATCTGAGTCTGAACTAATGATTTAAATGAATCTTCCTCTCTTAAGTTAATATTAATGACTTTCAAAAGCTTCAATAACAGACAATCTTGGTGCTTCAGAGATTTGGGATTCCTCGCTTTTGTTTTGTGCTCTGGATTATGTCGCGTTTTGAATCTGTGAATCGATGAATGATTGTGAACAGTGTTGTAACCTCCATTATTTTTTCTTTTTTAATGGTGGTGGCAAATGTTATAAAAACCATTTAACTGGCCCTAGTTTTATAGGGCCGGAGTCTGCACACTGTGATCTGTAATAACAGGACAATATGGATTAGAGTATTCTGGAAGAATCTTAATGTTTTTAACAGCTTGACCTTTTTTGGTCTTTAATGTACAGAAATAGTCTTAATTAAACCAGTTACTTAAAAATCCCAGAAAACCAGGAGAAGGCCAATACCGCATCAAACCAAATAAAATTTCATCCTGAGGCATTTTCATTGCAACCTGGTTGTCTCTTTTAAACATGTAGCATTTGAAACATGAACAAGTGTTTTCTTGCCTTATTTTGACATCTTTCACAACAGACTTCAAAAAGGAAGGGATGCAAGTGTTTTCAAAAGTCAGCAGTAACTGAGGAAATTTAAATCCCGCCTCTCTTTACGCCTGTCATTTATAGCTTGGTTCTGTCTGAACTTGTGAAAAATAATATATTGTATCATAACTCAGCATTAACGAGCACCCCTGGTGAAGATGTATGAAGCAGCTTTTAAAATAAATCTTTCAATGACATTTAGAAAACTTATAAATCTGTTTAGAGATGTCATTTAAAAGTAAAGTGTAAATTTAAAAATGCTTGTTACAGCATTTCAAAACAAATGTTTAAGGAAACCAATTGTAATTTTATAAACAAAAAGTGAAAAGTAATATTTGAACATGAGATATAAACTGAATCCATGTACAAAGATTAAAGGTGAATTTTTCAGATTCTTTTTGAAGAATATTTTACAGCAATGAAAGCTGAATTTATTTTGAGGCTTTTTACATATTTTTATCCTGGGTGCCAATAAATCTGGAGGGCTGAAACTCCAGCTGTCCAGAAAGTTATGGCTTTTTTTATCGCCAAAAACCTTTTTCCTCACCAAGTCTTGAAGCTGAGGAAGACTAAATAATAAAATGAAAGCTCGTGTTGTGAAGACTGTCTGTTTAAACTGTGTAGTCCCACACTGAACCAGCAGAGGAAACTTTGGATTCAAGATGAATTATCAGTTTTTAGCCTTTCCCCTCTCAGGCCCCCGGCCAGCAGAAACAGTTGGTCATGTGGTAAAATAAACTCTTTATTCTCTCTGATCATTGATCCATTCCTCCATTGGAATAAATAAATTGATCAGAAATGTCCAGGAGAAACTGCAGTAGGAAGATTTATTGGTAATTTTAGTTAAGAGAACTACTGTATGAAGGTAATGAATGTATGAGGATCAAAGGTCAAGCTGTGCTCAACATCCCACCTCCTGAAAGAATTTTTGAACCCTGGAACGTCATAAATGAGCAGATATGGAAATAAAAATAAAGATGCTCATATTTGTTTTTTAAATATTTTCCAGAGTGCTGGTTAACCCAGCTGAACCACTGTCACTCCTGTACAGGACGAGAAGCTGTAAATGGTGTTCATAACAAAGTTTCTTAAGATTTTAAATAAGAAGTTTAAGGCAATGCTCTATTTTCTATTCTCTCTAACTGCTTATGTACATGAAAAATGTGTAACATAGGAATTGTCACACTAATAAATGAACTCAAAACATCCTGTTTTTGGTGTTCTGGTGAAAGTAAATGTTTGTGTTTACCGCCTGCAGATTAAACAAAAAAGGCTGAAATACTGGCATGAGTTAATTTTAATTATATTCTGTACAAAACTCTGGGGGAAATAATCATACAACATCTGAGCAATGTAACTGTTTTAATATAAAACAAATGTCATTTCCCAGTACAGGAAACAGTTTAAACAAAGAGGCAGGTTTGGACTACAAACATGGCTGCCTGTGTGAACTGTTGTGGGTGTTGGGCCCAGTCTGCAGCTCTCCACTGGTTTCCATGCCACCATGTTCCTCTGCCCCTCTCTCAGCCTGTCCCTCGGTGGTAGCCATGGCAGCATGGCGGCCTCCATCCGTCCCCTCTTCGTCCCCCGGCTGAGCTTCTGCTGTCTCCTGGTCTCCATCGGAGCCGTCCTCTTCCTCTGCCTCCTCTCCATCAGTGTGTGAGTGTTTGGAAATCCTTGTAAACCTGCTTCTCCTGTTGCGCTCTCCTTCCTGCTCCTCAACCGCCGATGCTCCTGCAGCCTCATCGGCCTCCTCGTCCTCCTCTGTCCTCTCCTCTGCTCCTGTCCCGTCTCCCGCTGTGGGACATTTGTGGTCTCTGTAGTAGCTCTGCCTGGTGAATCCCTTGTTGCATGTGGAGCACCTGAACCTGTAGTTGTCTGTGTGGGACTGCTGATGCTCCAGCATGTGAGCCCTGCGGCTGAACGCCTTCTGACAGAATAGACACTTGTAGGGTTTGATACCTGGCAGAGAGGAGATCTGGTTACAAAAAGAGCAAATACCAAAGAAATCCTAGAATATGTTAAGATGTGAGAAATTTACACAATCTCAACGTTGGTCAATTTTAACACTAAGAATAAAGAGCACAGATTGAATTTAATGTTGATTGTCTGCACATCTATAGAGTCTTAAGTCTTAAATTCATCCATCTAACATTAAGCCCTTAAAATGTCTTAAATTCATTTTTGAAAAGTAAGTTGGGCTTTAATGTGGTCATTATGGATATTAATTTAATTTTAGTGCAAATGTCATCACCAAACTTCATCCAGCCAAGTAAATTCCATTCACAATGGTCTTAAAGCGTCTTAAATTTGAGATGGTAAAACCTGTAATATTGTTATATTAAATAATATTAATATGAGGTCAAAGAAGTATTTACATCTGCACTAATATTTGGTTTTATGTCATGCAGTGGTAACTTTGAAAAAGCTTAGTGCACTTAGCTTCCTCTGAATACCATGCTGATGTAGAGCTTCAGTGCTGTAGGGTTACTGTAGCTAATTTTCTAATTAGTGGTTCAGTCAACAAGCTTCATGTTTGATCATTATAAAATGTATGGACTCAACACTTGGAGCTCGATTGAATTTTGAACCCCAGATGAGACCAAGACGAGCTGTTTGACCACAAAGACTAAAGCAACGTCTGGAAAGCAATCAGTTCCTGCTAAATGGACTCAACCCAATGTGATAGAGTGGTCAGATGTCCAGGCAGAATTGTGCCAGAAGTTTGTGTATGTAAGCTAGGAAGACCTTCAGACGACAGATGGGTCGTTGTTTTCTCACCAGAATGTGACAGGATGTGGGCTTTCAGTTTGTCTGGTCTGTTGAATTCTTTGGTGCAGCCCACGTGTGTCCTGAGAAAGGAAACAAGGAAGAGTAGATGCAAAAATTTATAAAAAAAACCCAAAAAAGTATTTGAGCTATAATTACATAGTTTGGGTCAGGAGCCTCACCTGAAGGGACACTTGTATTTCTTAAAAGGCTCGTGGATCAGCATGTGTCTCTTCACTTTGTCCTTTCTGTTGAACGTCGCCTCACAGAGGGAACACTTGTACGGTTTCTCACCTGGAAACAGAATAAAACTCATCTTTAGTTGAATTCAGGGTTAACACAAGTTCCCTGACTTAACACTGTGAACTGAAACTGCACAGTTCAGGTCTGAGTTGGAAAAAACCTTTGTTAAATTTCAGACCTGAGTGAATGCGAGTGTGCAGCTTGAGGTAGTGCTCAGTCTTGAAGGCCTTCTTGCAGATCTGACACTTAAATCTTCCTCCAACGCCATGAGTGGGCAGGTGGCGCCGGAAGTATCTCTCACATGGGAAGACCTGATGATGAACAGAGAGACGGCGAGCAGATCAGAGCTTATCCAGACATTTACAGCTCAAAGTGAGAGACTTTGGTGTTAAAAGATCAAGAGGAGCTATAATCACTATAGCAACACCTAGTGACACAATAAGGAACTCAAGACTCAGAATGAAATGGTGTTTAAAAAACTTTGCTGTTCCTCATTTTCTCTCTTGCCCAAACATGAGCAACTGTAGAAAAATCTGTCTTTTCTACAGCTGACCTTATTATTATCTAACTGTAATCATGTCATTTATGTGTTATGAGCAGATTAGATAACACCTGAAGCGCCTTTTGTCATGAGAACATGCACACATCAGAGAACAGAAAGCATGACTTCCAAACCGACAGACATTATTTATGAGCTTTTGCCATTTTAGGTTTTGGAAATGATTTTCATTTGTCTCACTCTGAGCCTCAGATAAGTGCAGCATGATGGTGAGAGGCGTACCTTCTGACAGTGAGGGCAAGGGAAGCTGTGAGAGGCGGTCAGCAGGTGTTGCTCCAGAGCTTCCTGGGTTGAATACCTGCTCTGACATTTCACACACCTGCAGTGACACACAGAGACACTCTGGTAAAAACTAAACACTGCATGTAAAAGGGTTTTCTGTTGTATTTGGACTAAAGAATAAAGTTGGTGGGGGATTTTTAAATAAAGTAGAAAACTAGACATAGATAGATACACAGACAGTTCTTCTACACGTTTAGTGACGCTGATGTGTCAGAAGGAACCCCCTGCAGGAGGAGTGGCGGTCCTGACCTGAACACGCTCGTCTCCTTGCGCGTATTCTGCTGTGGGCAGAAGCAGTGGGAGTACTGGTGGACTCCCAGCTCAAACAGGGAGGGGAAGACCTTGCTGCAGAGGTGGCAGCGGTACGTCAGCTGCTCCTGGTGAGTCCGGATGTGTTCCAGGAAGTGGTCCAGCTTCTGGAAGGTCTGGGAGCAGCTCTTCAACACACACTTATACACCTGCAGGGAAACACACAGCAGACAGTCAGAGCGGCTGCAACTTTAGTCCCAGTCTGCTCAATCCCCAGTACTGGAACTTGTACAAAAGATTAAAAAACTAACTACATTTCTTCACTTTTAACTCAATTTCTAGACTTTTTAATGAGATCTTGAACGAGATTTCTTCAGGCTTCAGCTGCTTAGAACAGAAAAACAAAACATTTCTCTCTGCCTGCTTGTTAAGCCCCAAACCTCTGAACAAGGGAGGATTTTGTTCCCTCAGCATAGATATTGATATATTTGGGAACCATGGAAACATCAGACTCTTGGCCAGAAGCTACAGGTCAGACCTTAGTGACCAGGAACCTTCATCAAAAAGACATTGTAGGGGACTCTGATGGTGTCAAAAATGTACAGATTTTGGTAGTTTAATTTTTTTCAATAAAATGTGCCTAAATTTGTTGTAATATTTTATTTGTTTTACACTGGATTTCCAAAATACAGACTTAAATTAGAGTCAAATATAGCAATTTCTTATTGTTTTGTTATAATTCAATAAAAAAATACATGTGGGTATTTAAAAAAATCTAAAGCAAGCCACTTCATATATGTAAAATTAATTTACCTATGTCATTTTCTTAATTATTTTTTAATAATGAGGGTCCATCTGAAAATATTGTAGGAGTTTATGGGGCAGGAGATCATAAGCTTCTTACTTCTTCCTACTTCTTTTTGAGCTTAAGATTATTGTACAAAAATATGTGTCTTTTGCCTTCCTGGTTCATGTGTGTTATTTTATACTTCTATCAAAACACAGAAACAACCAGTCTTGTAGAAGGTGCCGATCTGCATCAAAGGTAAACACCGAGGGATTTTATTTCCCAAAACCTCTGTACATTTGCTGTAATTATCCCCAGATGCATCAGACTCTACAGTGCAGATCTACAGTTTGCAAAGGTTTGTAGTCTTATATTCATGATTTTTCAAAAAGGTTTATATAATTTGGTGAGGGACAAAAAAAAAATCTACATTTTTTTCTCCTGCCTCACCTGCTCGCCTTTGTGTTGGGTCAGGTGAGACTTGAGCTGGAAGTAGGTCTTGAACTTGCAGGTGCAGAACTGGCACTGGTAGGAGCTGTCTATCACAACGATCTGCTTGGTCTGAGCGCCGCCCCGCTGGTTCTGGTCGGACATGGAGCGAGCGTGACCGTCCTGGGCGTCTTCCCCTCGGCTGGCGGTCAGACCGGGTTCAGCCTCCGTCGCTGTCTCCTCCCCTGGATCCTCTGTAAACAAGAAGTGAGCTCACCGTGCAGGCTGTGAATCTGGAGTTAGTTTTGTTGTCCTGAAAATGAAGCTCACCCGTTTGGGCCGGCTCTGCTTCTGCTTGAGTCTGGTCTCGGTCCGCGTCGCCTTGTTTCTGCCGCTCCGCCATCCGTTCTTCCTCAATGAAGGAAACGGGAACCACCTTCACCGTGATGGGCAGCCGGGACACGGTGTTGGCCACGCTCATCGGCCACACCTGGACAGTCAGGACAGCAGGGGGCGCTCGTTCAGACAGAGGTGAATCTCTGCGTTTTGTGATTTGAGTTGATTCCAATTTTTAGGGTTCAGATGCGATATTTAATTCAGAAACCAGATTTTCTTTTCAAACGGTCAAGAGTTCAACTAGAAACCAATAGAACTTTTATTTAAAACAATTTTATTATGATCTTAACTGCCTGGCTTTAAATACCAAAATATAAAAAATCAATAAAAAAACATTTTACAAAACATTAAGCAGACTGAAATCGATTTGAGCATTTTGAACTGAATTCCAGGATGAGGAACTGTGATCCCCTGTGGAATCGGGGTTTTTCTGCACATTTACCTATTTACTTCAGCCATCTTAAAATTCACCTCTAGAAAAACAAAATCAGACAGTCCACCTTGTGAGTCTGCATGTGTTTCTTGACGTTGGACTTCTGGGCGAAGGCCCGCCCACAGACGATGCACTGGAACGGTTTCTCTCCTGTGTGGCTGCAGGAAGAAAACAGACTGAGTGGTGAACCTCCTCCATCGACACTGGAGTCAGTCGGTGGGTAAAGCCCACGTTATGCTGCTCACCTTCTGATGTGCTGCTGGAGGTCAAAGTTTTTGGAGAAAAACTTATCGCAGAAATTACACTTCAGCTTCGGACCTTTTCCCTTCAGGTGATCTGCTGAGGAGAGAAACTTAGAACTAGAATTATAAACTTTACTGTCATCTACATTTTGAGCAAAATGTTGTTGCAAGGCTCCAATAACAATAAAATAAATAATTAATAATAAAATGTATGAATCTAATATAGACAATAAATATATATATGTGTATATAATCAGCATCACAGTCCAGACTTTTTCAACCTGATTGGCAGGCCTGCTGTGCATCAATACCTTGAGTGGTTGATGGTTTATTCCAGTAATATTTGAGGCAGATGGTGATTTATCTGTAACTTGTACTCATATTGGAACTGAATATTTAGTATTCAGTTACTTTTTACAAAATATTCATGTGATATTTTTTTATCTGTGGAAAACGGCAAAAGTTAGGGTTACTTAACTTTTCTAAACCTGTCGCAATAATTTATTTCAATAAGCAATAAATCAACAAATTGCTTAATAAATTAAGAGCTTGTTCATTTCCATTCTGATTAATATTATTTGAAGTGTAATTTTGTTAATAGAGACTTCATATTCTATTATATTCATGGTTTTGGTTGTTTGCGTGTTTTTTTGGTTGTTGTGATTTAACTGGATATTTAAAATGTCTTCCAGTTCATTAGTCTTTGAGAGGGCAAACTTACATTATCATCAAATGATCTGAAAACAAAAATATAATTTATCACATTCATTTCTGGGACAATTTATAATTAGATAAGTATCAATTTGTTATGGTGACAGGCCTAATCTAGTCTTACACTTTTGGCTGAATATCCTGTAGCCGTCTATGTTTCCTTTGCTGGTATATTTTGAGCCACTGTCATGTCGCAGAGCATTTTAGAGGGTTTAAGACGTGGGTATCAGACTTTGGCCCCGCAACCTGAATTTGGCCAGCAGTACAATTATATTTGGCCCAAGCTGTACCTCCAGCTGTCTGCCAGAGCCGGCCCCACTAACACTACGAACCCTCGAATGATTATTAACATGTGAAGTCGACACTTCTGGTCTGATCCTGAACAGAAAGCTGGCCAGAGTTGATGTGAAGATTTCATTTCCCTTTGGGATCAACAAAGTGTTAAAAAGAGGGAAATCGGCTGAAAACAAATAAATCAATGATTTGCAAAACCTCTAGAAAACCTCTAAGCATCATTTCCTTCACTTCACAGCTAAACACTAACATCACTGCAGCTGTGGCTACAGACCAGGAGCTTTCATCATCAACGTATGAATGTGTGTGTGAATGTGTGTGTGAATGTGTGTGTGAATATGAGTGACTGATTTCATCAGTCTTTAAAAATACTCTGGTGGTTGGAAAACCAGTAAGTCCGTTGTCAATATTTTTATAGTAAAATCACAGTAGTATACATTTACAGTTGGGAAGCAACTAGTTACATTTACTGGAGTAACTTTTTGAAATGTTTGGAAACAATTTATGTCTAGGAGTAATTTTACTCTGCTGAACTTTATACTCGACTAATTTTCTTATTTGTGCTCTGAATTGGGTAAAATGTCTGGATTCTCTACACCCTGTAAAGAACATCACAAAATTAAGAACAAACTCCTTTTAAATAAACATTCATCACACACACACCGGCAGTTTTTATTAAAGTTTCATCACTTTTATACTGATGTAGAAAACAGTTTATTTTGCCTGATTTTGTTATTTTGTAATTATGTTATTTATATAATTTCTTTTCATTTTGGTTCTTAAATCACCAAAATTTCCACATAACTATATTTTGGTCCATCTTCTGACGTAAGTCTTAAGTAATTGATGTTCTGATCAGTTACTCTGTACTTAAGTAAACTTTTCAAAAAATACTTTTTTCACTTGAGTAAATTTCTTGGATTGTTACTTTTAATTGAGTAAAAATATGTTGCAGTAGTGATACTCTTACTTGAGTCCACATTTTGGTTACTCTGCCCATCTTTGCATACACAAAGTGGTTGTTAAGTGACAAAACGTGACCAAATCTGGAGTGTAAGGAATACTTTAGTAAGCCATTACCTGCTGCTCCGTTCGTTGTCTTCTTGCTGCTCCGGGGCTGTTTGGGTATGATGACCTTTTCGAAGTCGCTCAGCTCCGCCATGCTGCCCATGTGGCTGCAGCTCTTTGCTTTGCTGCCCTGCTTCCCGGGGCTGTAGACGGGACTGCTGCTGAATGACTGGCCCTCCACGCACTGGCCGGGCACCCAGTGAGAAGGAAACAAGTAAATAAACACGGGAACTGGAACTGGAACTGGAACTGGACGGTGTGTGACATATTGAGAACTGCAGGTGTAGGAACTCACCTGAGCAGGGTGGAAAGCTGGCAGGCCCAACGTATGGATCTCTGCTGCACCGCCAGCACCAGCAGCCGCTGCGGAAGCAGCAGGGCCTGCCATGTGGGGCATCGTGCTGTACACCTGCACCACCGAGTTGCTGTGGCTCACTGGCACCTGGGAGGAGAGGGGCTGCTGGGTGGGCTGCCCAGCTGGCAGGGTAGGGGGCGGTGCCTGGCTGGAGGGCAGAGGGTGGGAAGCCTGCTGATGATGGTGGTGGTGGTGGTGATGGTGCTGAAGATACGATACCCCCGCTGTGTGCATGCTCAGGTTGCTCTGCAATAACAGCAAAACATCTGAAGAATGTGTTTCAGTCGGAGCGAAGCAGCAGCCACTCCTGGATGTACCTGTATGGGCGTCTGCATGGCGGCCATGGGCTGGTCGATGGAGGTGAAGGCAGAGATGGCCGACATGAGGACGTCATCGCTGACCAGCACGTTGCCTTGCACCAGAGTGTGAGTCAGAGGAGACGGAGGGACTGTTATATAGGTGGATACCTGATGGCCGAGCAGGATAGAAGGAATTTAAACAACTACAGATAGCCTTTAATAGTTTTTAGTATTTTATTGCAGATTTGATAAGCTAACTTTACTGTGCCGTGGCCCTCCAAATACCATTAGCTTCTCAGCTAGAATTAGCTCAGAACCATTTTCTTTTTGTGCCATTAAATATGTAGAGAAACGCAAACTTTAAAACTTCTGGGTTTCTTCTCACTTTTATTCTCTGTTTAATAATTATTAAACAGAGATTTTTAATAATTATTAAACATGAATATCATGATAAACATGATATTCGTGAGAATATCATGTTTGTCATGATATTCTCATGATAAACAGAGAATATCTGTTCATCATGAAGCTACCTCAGACCTTCTGATTCCATGCTAGCTTGATATATTTGACTGGAAGCTAATCAGAAAGATGAACATGGCAAATAACATTACAATAAATTATTTTTAACTTATATTTTGTATATCTGACAGATTAGATTTTAATAAAAAAAAAAATATAAAAATTTTCTGATTAAAAAATGTATTAGACATAACTTTTGAACTTTACATTTTTGTAATATCTGCCAGTTTTCAGATGGCACAACTTTAAAAACCACTGGGCCAGAATACAGCACTAATGTATCAGTCGCATCAAATATTAATCGGCTTCAAATCTATTAATAAATCAGTCTGAAAGAATCCAAATTTGGAGATAACATATGTTTTAATAAAGAAATAATAATATCTTGTTTTTTCCAAGTAGCTTTATTTTAAAACAACAATAACAAGGGAATTGTTCCCCTCCACTGTTGCCACATACTTGCTCAGGAGAAGGGATTGCTGCAAGCAAAGTGAGTAAACAATCAGACTGGAGGCGTTCGTATGCTCTGCAAACTCTGATATTCCTCAACAAAAAGGAAACGGGCCCACAGCATCACAGATCCTGTGGGCCCGTTTCCCACACACTTTTTCTTTATATTAAGTCGAACTCACCTGGAATGTCTGTTGCCACAAAGCTCAATATTGATCACAACTGACCAAAACACATCGTTCCAGTCACAGTGCACCCCACATGAAGCATCGGCAACTCTACACACCGATCAGCTTCCACCGCTCTGTCCTCACCTGTCTGTTGGCGGCAGTTTGGGGTACGGAGCCGACTGACGGGACGGGCGCGTAGGCGTTGGTGGAGGCCAGGGACACGGTGGACAGGGAGGGGGCGCCAGACTGGCACTGCTCCCTCTTGTGCGTCATGAAGGCAGGCAGAGAGTTGAACTGTTTCTTACACTTCCCACACAGGAACACGTCTTCGTCGTCTGCAGGATGATTTAAAAACAACCATTCCGGTTATTATTAGTAGGAAAAACATCCTGCTTAGTGGATAACTGCAGATGGAAACGAGAGCAAACAGAATATTTCATAAAAGCCGGTTCATCACTCCAAGCAGTGAATTCCTGCATCCTGATTTAATGGGACATTTGTAGTAACTCCTCCCTGACCTCCATCATCAAACAGTTAATCAATTAATCACCCAATGATTCCCATTCTGATGATTTTTATTTTTGGAAGGGACAATTTGTTTCCAGACCCTTCACAAATCACTTTGTTCATGGTTTCTGTTGTGTTATTTTTATCAATATTTTATTTACTGATTTTGTTTGTTGTACTTTATTTTGGATATTTAAAATGTCTTCCTGTATGGAGTGTCATTTACAAAATTAAAGTTGGCATTACTGTACCAATGTCAATATATGTGTGTTTTTTTAAAAGAAAAGAACATAACCTGCAGAGTTAGGGGGAAAAAAATCATTTACAAAGGTATTTTCCAGAATTTTTTTACAACATTTTTTAACATTTAGATACAGATTGTCCATCTGTTTAAGTTTAATGATCTTTTTACACACATTACTCAACCTCCCTTCCAATTTCACTCTTCTGTTTTTTTTTTTTTTGCATCAGTATAATCGTCGATCAGTTAGATTTTAGAAAACATGGTAAATGTGGACAGGACTTTGCATAATCGATTATATTAATGTTTGTAAAAGTATCCAAACTAAAACCAGTCCAGCTTAGAATTCAATTCAAAACATACAAATAAAACAATTTAGGGGCCTCAAAGTTGTGAAATTGCCTTTTTGTGTTTACATTTGAAAATTTTCTGACCAAAACTCGAGTTTTCTGTGGTAAACTAAAAATGAAGATCATCATCCAAATAATGCAAGAACTCACATAAGAAGAAATTTAGATTTTTTTTTCTGGCTTAGAAAAAATACAATAAGACATAGAGTTTATAAAGTTTATGTGTATTTTCCCCCATATTAAATTGTAATTTTTCCATACTATTCCAGACTGTGCAGGAACCCTGTGGGTGATCTCACGTACCCATGGGCTGGATGGCCGGCGTCGCAGAGACATTTTGGCTGTTTGGGTCAGGAACTCCGCCTTGACCATCCAGCAGTGACTGAACTGCCAGCACAGTCTGGTTGTCCATGCCTGAGGAAGATAAAGGTCACTGTGACAAAAGTAGTTGTTTTCATAAGATGGTGTGCATTTTGACATATAGAGCAGTAGTTTTGATCCTCTACTTACTAATCAGGCAATTCTGAAAGCAGCACCACATTTTATTTAGGGGTATCTGAGTAAGGTGGTGAGAATACAAATGTACACCACATTTTTCAGAGTTTTTATTTTTATTATTGTTATTATTTTTTAGAAATTTTAAAAAAAAAAACAGCAAATCATTTTCCATAACACTTCAGTTGCACTTACTTTGTCCATCACATAAAATCACTACAAAATGTATAACATTTTTTGTTATGATGTGGAAAAAATGTGAACAAGTTCTAGAGTTAAAAATGATTTATTTGTGCAAAGAAAACATCATTTCTGCAAAATGTTCAGCTTTCTCTGTGTTTACGTCTCCAACCACAGAGGTTTAGTACTCTGATTACAAGTTGTACATGGATTCAATGTTAATGTGAAATCCTAAACACATCAGGCCTAAAATCAAAGCTTGAAACAACCTAGTAGTCTTGTGACAGCGTGTTGCAGTTTAAAAGGACAGCGAGGGAAACGAATATCGCCTCAACCTGCGCACCCACAATAGGATGTCTGATAGAAAATGGCTGGAATAAAAACGGGAAAATATTTTATATCTGCTGGGTTGTTTACATTTACACTTTCAGAGTTTATCTGTTCTCTACAATAATAAACGTCTAAATGAGATTCAGACATGTTTTTCTGATTTCCATAAAGACCACAAAATATATTTATCAAAAATACCCTCAAATGCGCGACTGTGTTTATGGTTATGCTACAATAAAAGGAATATTACTACCTTCGAGCACCTCAAATATTGCCTGCGCCATCTTGAAGCTCTCCTTTTGTGTAATAGGCGCTCTACTAGCAATGCCTGCTGCTTGGTGTAACTACACAGAAGTCAAGAAAACGTGAGAAAAGCATTCTAAACGTGAAGGCTTCACGGAAAATCCAAGTATAGCTAAGTTATTGGGGTTATGTTTTACTTAAGTTACAAGGTGTAATAGCTAATAATAAATATGTATTAAGTACCTGTATAAAAAAATAACTTGAAAATAATGAGAGGTGCTGAATTTTTAAACTCAGTCTCAGCCATGATAGCAAATTTGGTATTTGAAGGTTAGTGTAAGTTACAGAAGTAGCAATTTAACTGAAATTTCGTCTATTTAGCCATTTTATTCAATCAATGTTGATTGGCAATGATTTTCTCCGCTGAACATGAACGCACCTTCTAATCGAAGAATCTGTGCTCGTGCACATGACAGGCGGCTGTTCGCACCAATCGTAGCCCACCAGCTTCGCGTCGCGGAAAACGCACCTCTTCAACCAATGGGGTTCGGCCTTTCTCTCCACGTGCAAGTTTCGCGGCAAAAAAGATTTCGCGCGAAAACCGACCAACAGCTTGTTTGGATGTCGATCAGCTGGGACAATAACAACAAAAACGGCCGAAAACTGGGTCGCGAGGACACTTTTATAGCTCGGCCGCGCCCAGTGGTGAGCGACCCGAGGACCTCAGCCTGCCGGTTTGATGAATGGACGTAGATTTTGGCTCTTTTATTTCGCGTTATTTTTGCATGTTTTGTCGGACTGCTTCCTGCGTGCCCCAACATAACGAGGGGAATGAAGATATGCGGCTAAAGCTAACATGCTAACTCACCCTATAGATTTGTACGCAACTTAAATCTTGTACTTTCATCGAGACAGACGCCTGGTTTCACAAATATACAGACAGAGATGATTTCGGCGCGCGGCGATGCGTTTTGGTCTGTAGATATTTTATGCTGATAAGCTAACTTCTGTAAGCTGCACTAAAGTTTCTTTAGCTAAATAATTGAGCTCTTATTTCAAGATAAAATAAAATAATGTCGCTGTAAGGTGGTTAATAGCTAGCTTAACTGCTGCCCGGCTCATTTAGTGAACTTGTGTGAGTCTTTGTTGTCGAGCTATAAGTTAGCTTGTTAGCAGGGCATCACAGTGGCCAGGCCGCGGCCGAACTCTGCTGACAGGAGGCTCGAAAACAAAAGATCCGCTCGCTCCTGAGCCAGCTCATTCATAACCAGCGTTCATTACCTCCACCAAAACGTTTTAAAAATCGTTTTAATAACATTTCTGCCTTTGAGTCTGTAGGCGCGGTGCGTATTATGCAATTAAGCAACGATTCTCAGTTGCCAATTTTCCTGTTTGGCAGAACATCCTGTTTTTCAGTTTCACCTCTGATCTACATTTGATTGATCAAATCAGTATTTCTAATTTAGATTTAAGTGACTAGGTCAACAACTTAAAGACAAAAGGAGCTTTGCTTTTGAGGAAATGCTCTAACTTCTTTTAACAACACACACCCCTGAAAAGACTGCCCATTTTGCACCATAACGTTCACAGGGCACTGCAAATGCCAGTAGGTGCTGGTCCTCTTTCACAGCACGGCATCACAGCGCGCCCAGAGTCCAGTGAGGGCCACCATGTCAGAAACTCTGATAACAGGGCAGACATCGGAGGATCTGCTGGCGGATTTTGAGACGCTGCTGAACTCTGGGACCATAGACCTGGGTGAGGAGCATCAGATAGTGATCATCACCAGCCCCAGCAACGAGGGGCTCCACCCGGCCGTCGCCCCGACCAGCACAGGGGAGATCCTGCTCTTTGCCACACCGCAGGGCCCTGCTGACGTAGGGGTCCAGGACAAGAGGCGGCCGGTTCTGGGGAGACCTCCGGTGAGAAGAATGAGGCACGGGGAGGGTGGGGTGAGAGAGAGTGAAAGAGCAACAAGGGAAGTGGTTAAACGAGGGCTTTCAGATGTTCTGCAGTGCAGCAGAACTCTTCCAAACCCTCAGCATCTGTCGCTTGAAGGCGTTTTGTTTTCACATTTGCATTCTCCCATGATGCATCACCTCTACATCATCTAATACGATGTAATAAACCTCTGATGTAACGTGTTCTCTCCTCCACCTGCCTGTGGTCAGGTGAAAAGGAAGTTGGACCTGGACAGTGACCATCAGTACGTCAGCACCACACGACCAGCCACAGGCCAAGTCCCGCCATCCACACCTGCTCCTCCTCGAGGTAGATGCATTTTTTTAAAAAGAACTCATAGCGGGAGGCATTCATCTTTGCGAGTGCTTCCAACACACACACACACACTCACACACACACACATAAACGTCAACCTTTGTTATTGTTTTAAGAGCAGCTGCTTCTTTATTTAAAACATCCTCCATTGTTTTCTGCCAGGTGGTTCAGTAGTTAAAGGTACTAATGGCGTCTTTTCTCTGCATTCAAATCACATCCAGTGACATGCAAGTTTTCACTCCCCTCAACCTCAAACTTCTGTTCACACTGCAACCATAAACTATGACGCATTGTATGAAGCTTTATATGACTGACATAAAAATATGATATGGGGAATAAAAATACATTCACTTCCCTTTACTCAAAAAACACAACACAAGCATTTGCTTTCTAAGTAGTAAGTTATGCCTGCCTGTGTGCAATTTATTTGATCTTTGTTCATTGAAATGCAAGATCTCATTTACAAGATTACAATGATTTTATGAAAACAAACAAAATGACAAACACAATACAAATAGTTAAGAACTATGTCTCAGTTAAATAAAAACAAGCGCAAATTTCAAAAAAAGGTTTCTCTTTTTGTATTAGAACAGAGCAGAGTAAGAAAATGCTTTAGTACAACTTCAGACTGCACTAACGAAATACTGAAAGTATAAATTCGGCTGTTCTGTGAAGGCCTCAGAGGTTTGTTAAAGAACAAATGGCATCACCAAAACAAGAAATAGGCTTAAATGATAAACTTTTGCTGGGCGATAAATTGTCTAAGTACTTTTTGTGATAAATGGTAATATTGTTGTTATGAAATCATTTACAAGTAATATAACAGTAATGGCATAATAATGTAAGTTTGCCTTCTCAGAGATCAATAAACCTTAAATTCTAACAAACATTTAACACTGGAACTGGAAGAAATTTTAAATATCTAAAATAAATAAAACAGAAACAATAAATAAAATGGATTATAAAGTTTCTGTAAACAAAATTGTCCTTCAAAAAAGGCTGGTTGAGACCAAAGTACCAGACAGAAGACTTTTATCATCCAGTTTTTGGTAGAGAGTAAACAGAAAGACAATAAATCATGCAAATGGAAAATATTGAATTCAGTTTAATTTGTCCTGTGATTTATTGTGACAGGCCTAATAAAAACACAAATCCACTAAACCACTGTTCAGTATGTCATCCTAGCATGGAAATATGGAGTAAGGCAACCCTGTCAGGACATGACTGCTGTTCGGATGTGAGAATCTGCCGACAGGAATGCAGTTTAGTGAAGCTATCCACAAATCTGACTGTTATAAATGGACAGTAAAGAAGACATTTTGGAAAGAAAGTCCTAAGAAATTCTTTTTGTAATTTGCCACAAGACAGGTAGAGAAGATGTCAAACGTATAATTGGAACTTTTTTTAATGTTACGGATGGTGATGAAAGAACACTGCACACACGGTGAATCACTGTGGTGGCTGCATCATGTGCTTTTCTACCGTGGAAACAGGAAGGTGGTCAGAGTCAATGAAGGACAGAAAACAGGGACGGCAATTCAGTTGTAATAACTTTATTTGTCCCCTAGGGGTAATTACAAGTCACGAGTCGTACAGATGGACTGAAGTCATAACAGGCAACAGAATTCATAAAATTCACACATGCTAATATATAAGCAGACAGGGAAAAGTGCAGTGTGATTTGAGACTGTGTACAGTGTGAAGTAATTCTGTAGCCAGTCAGATTAAAGCTTATTTACATGATAGAATGGTCCAGTCAAAGCCCAGACCTACATGACTGAAAACAAAAACGGCAGAATTAAAATCATTGGAAAAGGGATTTAAAGAAATGGTTCAAACATTTTCAGTACTTTGGTAATTGTTGGGTTATAATGGATAATAAACACGACTTTCTATGAAATTTGACACTCATGAAAGGGAAAAAAAAAACATAAATGGACTTAATGAGTAACACACAGAATTAAACAGAGAGAGCAATCCAAGCCCAGTATGATTGCTTAGTGAAAGATCACTCAAATATAATCTAAACTGAGACAGCCTGGATCAAGAGGGCAGCCTTACCTGCAAATAAAACAGTAGCTACAGTTTTTCAGTTTGTATATTAAACACCTCTTAGTGTTTTCTGTTGATATTGTAGCGTATGCAGACGACTCGTTCATTTATACACAGGAAATCACCCGGAACAAGCTGCTTCTACGTTATTGCAAAGCAAAAAGACAACTTTGGCTGCAATCATTATATCTCAAAATTAACACCGATTAGATGTTGCAATGTATTGTACAACTTAAGTACAACCAAAGGAGTTTCCCAATTTTTCATGATAAAAATCTAAAACTCAAGACTGTGGAGGAGATTAAATACTTAGGCCTGGTTTATGAGTCAGACATCTTCAAATCATAAATTATTCCCTGTAAATCTTATAGACAAGTCAGAAAAAAAAGATTAGCAGTGTTACATTTTTTAAATAAATTGAAGTACTTTTTTTTTCTTTTTTTTAGATTTTGTAACAGCTTAGTTATTACCTTTCAATCTGTGTCATAATCATATTGTCCACTTAACCAAATAACACACTAGTTAAAGTTGGAGGTTGATGGTGCAGCATGTTTTTAAATACTTACCACATGAACAGACTTCTTCATATGTCATTTTTAATTGTATTTCTTATTTAAAGGAAACAGCGCAATTGCAAAGTAGTTTTTTTTTTTTACATTAGCAGAATACTAATGTCAAAAAAACATGAGTAAAATAGTTGTGTATACTAGCAGAATACACAGATATTGTTGATGGCTTTTTGGGCATCTTTCAACAATGGCTCCGACTTACCAGTAGGCCTTTTTCAGTTCAACTATTTGCAGTTTTAAGGTCATTTGTTTATTTCTAATCGGCCATTTCCTTCATGCCAAACAGGATGAGTTTACAATCCCTCAGTCAGAAGTAATGAGGCGCTTTTCCTCTGTTTCTTCTGTGCACTGTTGGCCTGTAAGGCTGGATCTCAGTTCCATCCTGACCTTTACTCCAGCACCATGTCAGCAGGGGAAAACGGTTGTACAGATCAGATTGTCTGGCTTTATGTTAAAGCTGCAGTGAAGCAACATTGTTCCTGCACAACGCAGCCAAAGAGGAACCTGTTTCAGTGAAACCCAAAGCCCGACGTAGAAAGAAGTTTTATCTTGTTTCACTTTGTCCCAGCCGCCTGCATTTAACTTCCTGTCTCTGCGGGAGAAGAATATCCAGACATCGTCACGCTGCTTCTTCCACTTGTTTTGTCCCCTGATCAGCTTTAGTTTGTTTTTTGTTCTTTTATTTTTCCAGTTGTGCGACACTTTTTTCCATTCTTGGATGACGGCCTGAGCAGTGCTCCTTCAGATATCTGCTTTAACTCCTCGGCTCTTTTTTAGGCCGCTCCAAAAGCAGGAGGTTGAGTATAGTACAGGGAATTCTGGGTAAATGCAATCAAAACATGTCAGTCTAGCTAGTCAGTCTTTAGCCAAAGACAAAAGAGAAATCTGACAACCGCTAAAATTTGACATCACTCCATTTTTTTTTTTTTTTTTACATGCTGTAATGAAGGATGATGTTCTCAGTTTCTTCTTTGGAGGTCTTCATGTCATTTCCTTCAGTGATTCTTGGTGCAGCGCTCCCACAGGACAGAGGAGGAACAGGTTTTCAAACACTTTGGTTTATTTGACACAGCAGATAAACACAGCAGCTGAAAATGGAACAAATTTTATAATTTTGGTTCCAAATCAAACCAAGTCTTCTGGACTATCAGATGTGAAAACATCCTTAATCTTCATCTTGCTGTGTAATCACTAATGTTTTCTCAGAGGCCTTCACAGAACAACTGGATTTATACTGAGACGAAATGACTCACAAATAGAAAGTTATTGGTAGTTACATGACTTCTGTAGGCGATCCGTTGCCTGGACTTTATTAGTGGTGTCAGAACAGTGGAGCCAAATATTCCTTTCACATCATAGTTGTGTCCTACTTTGTGTTTAATAATTAAACAAACGGGCGAAAGTTTGAAGTTGTAATGTAGCAGATGAAATGGGGTGGAATACTTTGGAAGAGAATTTTGCTAAATGTTGAACTCTAGAGCAGGAGCCCTAAAATGGAGGATCAGTTTGCAGAACATTTAATAAACCAGGGGCCTCTGTTAATCCTGAGCATCCTCTTCATGAGACTTCCCTCTTCATAGAAAAGTCAGAGGCTTCTTCAAATTCTCTGTAACACAGACTGCTACAGGAGATCCTTGCTGTCCACAGCCATCACTATCAGAATATTGAATTAATATTAGTTGCTGCAACGTTTAATTTCCCTTTGACATGTTTTTTGTATGAATTTGAGTTCTACAGGAAATGTAAACCAAGATGCTCTTTTTCTTCTGCAAAGTTCCTCGAAGCTCTACGGAAAAGTCCCGATACGACACGTCCCTAAACCTGACCACCAAACGCTTCCTCAACCTGCTGTCGCAGTCGGCCGACGGCGTGGTGGACCTGAACTGGGCCTCCCAGGTCCTGGATGTCCAGAAGAGACGCATCTATGACATCACTAACGTCCTGGAGGGAATCCAGCTCATCTCCAAGAAGTCCAAGAACAACATCCAGTGGCTGTGAGTGTGAGAGCAAACCAAACTGACGTGTAACTTCCGAGTTTTAACCCAACTGTTGTTCTGCAGCGGCAACCGCATCGATGCCAGCCTGGTGTCCCGGCACAAGGAGCTGCAGAGGGAGGTGTGTGACCTGACAGAGGCCGAGGAGCAGCTGGACGAACTCATCTCTAAATGCACCCTGCAGCTCCGGCTGCTCACCGAGGAACCACAGAACAAGAAATATCCTTTTACTGCTTCTAGTGAATGCCGTCAGAGTGACCAGGTTTGATTCATCATTTGATTGGGCGTCTGTACACCTGCAGAAATATTCATACTTAGGCCTATCACAACAACACATTTAGCTGGACAATAGATAGTTCCAGAAATTATTGAGATAAATAATAATATTGTTGTTTTGAGACAATTTTCAACTAATTACGATAAAGGCATCTCTTGAAAGACAAAGCATGCATAATGATAAACGGTAACATATTCATTTTTTTTCATTTGAGATGTTCTGTATGGTTTACATACACCGTATTCCAAATTATTATGCAAATTGGATTTAAGTGTCATAAAGATAAAATTTTTTGTTGTGCTATTAAATTCATAGATGGT